>JAKTWX010000401.1:0-20751 GCA_030582275.1 Waltiozyma pijperi | reverse complement strand
AAGTTTGAACATGTGTAATAACTGATCTTGCTCAAATTCACCATCAAATTCGTAATCCATCCACATCACAGATCATGTTCAGATCAATTCTCACCAAGAGATCGATCTCTGTCACTCCATACCTAAGCAAGGGTCTAAGGACCCAGACGATATCTCCAATTGCTCTCGGTTCCAGATTCTCTCAAATCTCTGCAATCTCTCCATATTTACAGCCGCAACACATCTCCAAAAGAACACTAATCACATCTCCGATCGACTGGGAGCCCGTGAAAGCCACGAAGAAGAACGAATGGACCATCTCCAAGTATGTGTTCCTGTCTTTGCTGATCTTGATGCCTATTATTTCGTTCATGTTGGGTACATGGCAATTACGTCGTTTGAAATGGAAGAACAATCTAATCGCCACATCCGAAGACCGTTTGACTCATGACCCTATCGCTCTTCCAAAGAACATCCAGCCTGAAGACGCCGAGGACTGGCAGTACAGACGTGTCATTGTCAAGGGTAAGTTTGACCATTCCAGAGAAATTTTCGTTGGACCAAAAGTTCAAAACGAAATGAAGGGGTATGTCTTGTACACTCCATTGATCAGATCCGATGGAGGTGAGGATATCTTGATCGAGAGAGGGTTCATCACCGATGAGAACGTCCTACCACAAAGACGTTCGTTGAAGCATTTGTCACTACCGGAACATGAGGTTGAAATCGAATGTATCATCAAAGTCATCAATCCAAGAGCCTCCTTGACATGGGAGAAAGTCGATCCAGATTCAAGATTATGGCACGTGTTGGACGTCGAAGATATGTCGGATTTCACCAAGACTATGAGATTACACGTCTGTGCTCTTGGTGACATGAAAGACCATCCAATTAAGACCGTTGTCGAGACCTTACCTAAACCATGGTGGAACTTCTGGGGGTCTTCTCCTACTAAAGAGCACGTCGAGTTGGATAAGGATACTACCGAAGTCAATGAATTCTCCAAATATCAATTCTTGAGAGCCGGTGTTCCAATCGGAAGATCTGCTTCTATCGATTACAGAAATAACCATTTGAACTATCTTGTCACGTGGTACGGGTTATGTTTGGCAAGTAGTATTTTGTTATTCTTTGTCTTGAAGAAGACTCCTAATGCTGATCCTTTGAAGGAGAAATTGAGACATGCTTCGAGACATACTTGATAACTTCTTTATTTCGGTTTCTTGTAAATAGTTTATATACCATATTCGTCACCGCATTGAATCTGTTACATACCCATGCCTCTAGCACTAAAGTTCTGTAGCTTTGTTCTACAATCAAGTTAACAGACTCAAGAGAGAATATTCTTTTATACCTGGTGGTGTCTGTTGTAACTGGTAGTTTATTCATTGTTTGTAGAGTTTAGATGGATGAAAGGTGTCATCGGTTCGATTCTGGAAGCCATGTAATGTTACAGTCTAGCAGCTTTATTACGTAGTTTAGTAAAATTGCAGGAATTTGCAACACATGGGTCGGGTTTTAGCGCTTGGTAATCAACTTCAACTCTTTGGTCGGAAAACCTCCTAGCTTAAGTTGAGTTTATAACAACGTTGATATATCATATTGACCATTGACACTCCTTATACAGTGCTATACACACAAGAGGATCATCTGATGATAAACAGCTCGAAAAGGCTATAATATAGCCCGTAAGTTGTAACAATTTCACCGGATAAACTAACATTTTTGACACAATTTTAGCATAATATTTAAGACGGTCTGCCATTCTCAAGCCTATGAAAGCACGGGTAAAACATATATCCCGATATACGGAGACTTTCGGAGAATAAAAATCTACCCAGCCGCGAAAACTTCCTAAAGAGATAATCTAAACGCTGCCACGTTGCATATCCTGGCACTAGAGAAAACGAAATAGGCTGAAACCGGGATTGATCAGGGCATCAAATAGTTCAAATTGAGGAAATTGCCGAATTCGCAATTGTGCGCGACGTGCCGCGAATGGATCTGATATGAGAATTATCGCAAATTCATACAAATTAGGAAATTGTTGCATGAGGGGAACTCCGAAAGTTTTTCATATGTCCTGGTTCAGTAAACTGGAAAGCTATGGTCTAGAAAAACATCTGGTGTATATGTTTTGCCCTATGACTGATATATGGACTAAGAATTAATCACTAAGCGATTTATGAGTCAGAAGTACTCATTTGTCCGAAAGTTAATTGCTAGCTTCCATTTGTCCCACAATTGTTTTAAATTTTGAGAGCGGTAGCGCTCGCGAAGTCCCCGCTGCCCGTGCAGAAATCTGCAAGGTAGTATAGGACAATCGGAAATTATTGGAATCGGAAATCGGAATTGCTGCATACAGAACAAGTTTAGCTTTATAAAAGGCACAAAGAGAAACAAAAGAAAGAAGCTTCACCCACCTTAGGAGCCGAAATTAGATAGCAATTATTATGGTTTAATTCACCACTAAAAATTTATATAAATTAGGCATTTCCCACCTCTTACAGCCCTATATATATAACTTTGCCATGTTTCTGTCCAGATCTTTCAAGAAGCAGAGATTGTCAAACATAACCAAAATGACTCAAGAATATTCCACTGATAACACCCAAACATTGAAGAAGCCAATTGGTGCTGCTGCCAAGGCTCAGATCAACACTCCAAAGTCCACCAGATTGTCCGTTGAAGGTCCAATTGAATGTTCCTTGACTGGTTTCCAATTATTGAACTCCCCATTGTTCAACAAGGGATCTGCATTCACTGAAGAAGAAAGAGAGGCTTTCAACTTGAAGGGTCTTCTTCCTGCTCAAGTCAACACTTTGAACGACCAAGTGGAGAGAGCCTACAAGCAATTGTCATACTTGAAGACTCCATTAGCCAAGAACGATTTCTGTTCCTCCATGAGAGTACAAAACAAGGTGTTATTCTACGAATTGGTTAGAAGACACATCAGAGAGTTGGTCCCAATCATTTACACCCCAACTGAAGGTGATGCCATTGCTGCATACTCCCATAGATTCAGAAAGCCAGAAGGTTGTTTCTTGGACATTACCGACCCAGATTCCATTGACGAAAGATTGTCCCACTTTGGTGAAGACAAGGACGTCGACTACATTGTCGTCTCTGACGGTGAAGGTATCTTGGGTATCGGTGACCAAGGTGTCGGTGGTGTCAGAATCGCCATCTCCAAATTGGCCTTGATGACTTTGTGTGGTGGTGTCCACCCAGGTCGTGTTGTCCCAGTCTGTTTAGATGTCGGTACCAACAACAAGAAGTTAGCCAACGACGACTTGTACATGGGTAACAAGTTCGAAAGAGTCCGTGGTGAAGAGTACGACGCTTTTGTTGACAAGTTCATCAAGGCTGTCAAGAAGAGATTCCCATCTGCCACCATGCACTTCGAAGATTTTGGTGTCACCACTGCCAGAACCATCTTGCAAAAGTACAGAGGCGAATTGGCCTGTTTCAACGATGATATCCAAGGTACTGGTGCCGTCGTCATGGCCTCCTTGTCTGCTGCCTTGAAGTTCACCAACAGAAACTTGTTGGACTCTGAAATTGTCATCTACGGTGCTGGTTCCGCCGGTTTAGGTATTGCTGATCAAATTGTAAACCACATGGTTACTCACGGTGCCACTGTGGAAGAAG
Organism: Waltiozyma pijperi; assembly: GCA_030582275.1. NCBI lineage: Eukaryota > Fungi > Ascomycota > Saccharomycetes > Phaffomycetales > Wickerhamomycetaceae > Waltiozyma > Waltiozyma pijperi. The sequence continues at coordinate 17,121 of JAKTWX010000401.1, read as the reverse complement.
CCAAGGCCAAGATCCACGCCTTGGACATCAGAGGGTTGATCAAGACCTCCATGAAGGACACCTCTACTCCAGACCAACACTCCTACGCCGACCCAGATGAAATGTGGGAAGGTATCGACACCACTTCTTTGTACGAAGTTGTTAAGAAGATCAAGCCAACCTGTTTGATTGGTTGCTCCACCCAAGCCGGTGCCTTCACCAAGCAAATCATCCAAGAAATGCACAAGCACAACGAAAGACCAATTGTTTTCCCATTGTCCAACCCAACCAGATTGCACGAAGCCTTCCCAGAAGACTTAATGGAATGGACCAACAACCAAGCCTTAGTTGCCACCGGTTCTCCATTCAAGCCAGTCAACGGGTACGTGATCTCCGAAAACAACAACTGTTTCTCCTTCCCAGGTATCGGTTTAGGTTCCGTCTTGTCCAGAGCTACTGTTATCTCCGACACCATGATCTCTGCCGCTGTCGATCAATTAGCCGCCCTATCTCCAATGGGTATTGATGAAAAGCTCGGTTTGTTGCCTCCATTAGAAGTCATCAACGACACCTCCTCAAAGGTTGCTGCCGCTGTTATTCTTCAAGCTCTTGAGGAAGGTAATGCTAGAATCGAAGACGAGATCCAACCAGGTAAGGATGAATACGTTAAGGTCCCAAGAGACTTTGATGCTTGTGTTGAATGGGTTAAGTCTCAAATGTGGAAGCCAGAATACAGACCATTGATCAAGGTTGAACACCACGAAGAAATCCACACTCATCAGTTCTAAGACATTCTTCATCAGCTGTTGCTAGTCCGTATTACTTTCTAAAAGTTTTGATTTACTATTCATTTATTTCTCTCTCTGCATTTTTCTTTGTCATTTGTGTTTTTCGTTTTCATGTTTTTTTACTTTCGGGTTTGGGTATACATTTAATAATTTTTGTTTATAGAAAGCAGCTTACAGATGATTCGTCATAGACGTAGTATTTACTCAGCCAATTTGTGATCTTTTAGATAATTAGCTTAACTAACTAGGTTAGTACGGCAGTTAAAGCATCAGCTTATAGATTAATTACACGCTTGATCTCTGTGATGTTTGGATGTTCGAAGACAGAAGCCGAGGGTTGTTGGCAGACAGCCTTTAACGAATTGTCCTCGGCGCGACGCGAAAAAAATCAAAACAAATATTATAACAACGGATCATATCAGCTTCCAGTGATCATTGCCACTAGATCAATCTCAAGCTAAACAACACAACCATTTTAAACAAAAGATATACAAAGATGTCCAAAACTCCAAATAACGGAACTACTCCACGTAGTAAGATCCGTACTTCCAACGTTCTTCCATCTCCAATGACACATTATCCAATTTCTCAAGAGACTCCACTCCGTTCTACATTATTACCAAGATTGATTGAATTCCATGACGAATATCAAGATTTCGAATCAAACATGCAATCTTTACAAACCGTTGCTGAGAATCTTCGCAATTTCAATGAATCTTTCTCAGCTTTCATGTATGGTCTTCAAATCAATGCATATACTGTTGATTTCGCCAAGATTAACGATTATGTGAATCCAGAGTATATCGAACATAATAAAGTGGTTCTATCTAAGATAGCAGAACTAGAGAAGGAGCTTGAGGATTTAGAACAGATTGGTGATTCCGATTTGCAACAACTCAATAGAAATCAAGAGGAGGAAGAACCAGAGGAGATCCTTAGTGATGATGAACTTCTTGAAATGCAACAGCATCAGACCCCTTCAGCTAGATCCAATCAAAGAAAACCACACTCAGAGACAAGATCCACTTTATTCGGCAGATCATCTTCCTTAGACACAAGAAAGAGCTACTTACCAATGAGAACCAATTCTACATTAAGTTCCTCCTCTCAAGAACCAAAGGGAAACAATAAGACCACCACCACCACCCCCACCGCGACAACAGCCACGACGCCAGATACAAACCAACAAAGAAGAGCCATACCATCTACATCCACATCAGCAAGAAGAACACCGGAGTTGAATAAAATCGGCATAGCGTCTCGTGTTCCTTCATCATATCGTTCAATTTTCAAATCTGGTAGCACAGCAAGAGCAGCAGCAGCAGCAACAACAAAATCATCAAACAGTTCTTCTAATAACTCTTCAAGACCTTCTTCCTCGTCGTTAAGAGCAAACTATGGAAGAGTACAGAAGCAGAACAATAGAACTGGGGCTAAGAGCTCATCGATTAATAATAGACCACCGTTCCGTTAGACCATATGGGGTGTGAGCCTTTAGGGATCTGGATACATGTATAAAATGAATATTAAATGATAATTGTATTAGAAAATCATAACTTCGTTCATTAAAATATCAAGACTGCAATGTAGCAGCTTAACAGTTAAAAATCTATAAAAATATGGTACCTATTACCAATAAACCAGAACTTTTGAATTAAGTAAAGCAGATAACAAAACAACAAGCTGCAAGTAAGGCAAAAAAGGGTGCTAATACAGCTGGGAGGAAAACACAAACAGGAACATATCAACAGAGTGAGAAAGCAAGAGAGAGACAGAAAAGAAACATAAATATCATAAAGTGTGGCGGGAAAGTCATTAGGCATGTGGCATGTGGAACAGAATCCTCAAAACGTTAGGTCATCAAAAATATAGGGGTGGATCATCAGTTGTATCAAGATTGTAACTCACCCTCAGTGTTAACAAATTCTTCCATGATTTTGTTGAATTTGGCACTGAGTTTAGGTAAATCTGCAAAACTGTCAATAGGAGTCGTAATGTTATTTGAAGAATTTGATCTTGAAGACAAGGATGAGGATGATAACGTTGGAATGGCATCAGTGTTGGTTGCCCATTCTGAATCACATTGGCACACTTGAACTTTGGATTCGAAAATGGTTAGCTTGTCATTGTAGTGGGATGTGTTGATACAATAGATCAAATCTCTCGAGCTTGAATCTTCTGTGAATGTAAAGTTTTGAATGTTGTAATATTTGAGAATCAAATTGAGCTTAACGAAGTCGTCATTGACAATGATAAGATTGCTCTCGATGGCTTCCAAATCGGATATAAGTTGATGTCTGTCTTCAGAAACCTCGGAGAATCCAGCTTCGGAGAAGACATGCAAATGGTGTAGTTCTTCTCTGATGTCGAACTCATGGAATCTCTCAACGTTCGATGGGTCCAAAGTGATGTATATGTTCTTTTCGTAGTTGTTGAAGTTCAACAAGAACTTGTTCAAGTGGCGGAGAATCTTACAGTTCAGGTTGAAGCTCGATAGTTCGTAAATATTGATGATCTTGATAAATGAGAGGTTGACTTGGTTAGGGTATTTTCTCCCTAGGGCTTGGATTTCCTTGGACGACATCGTGATGTAGCATCTCTCATAGTTCGACAATCTTTTCCTGAAATCAGCCAAAGCTTGATCACGGTCTTCACAGTTCTTATAATCTGGACCTTGTAACTTCAAAAAGACGTTCTTGTCGATAAGGTCTGAGTCATCACACACTGATTCCAAGAATAGGACGTTAAACAGCTCTCCACATGAATCGGAGTAACGAATGATGTATTGGATCAACATGTCTCTTCTCTCCAAAGTGGAGTTGGTGGCATCAAAGATCCCAAGGTCCCCCTTCTCAAGATGTAAGAAGTCTAAAAGTTCGTTCATAGATTCCAAGGCAAGTTGATCTCTGCATTGGACATTACTCAGATTTGTTGGATCGAAGAAATCAAACCTGTGGTTCTCATTGACACCGGCTTGGGTTCTTCTCTTGTTCCCGACGTTGAACAGTTTGGTACTGTATCCACTCCAGGATAAGTAGTTATTGATCTTCTTGGTGATGTAGGACTTCCCTCTGGCTGGAAGACCAACCATAATGATAACAGTCCTATTGTTATTATTTGGCATCGTGAGACTGGTAGTACGTTTCGGTTTGCACATTTGAGTTAGTTGCTATGTGTTTGTGTCGGTGGATGATATGATGTGTAAGGTTGTACTTGTGGGTTTTATATACCTGAATAAATTTGAAGTGAGTGAGAAGGTACTGTTCTATATGTTGAAAGAGTGACAGAGATTCCGGGAGTGACAAGGTGGAGAGGTGGGTATTAAATGTGTCGTTGTAGTTGACTGAAGATCAAGCCGTGAAACAGTGAAACCTTTAGGTTATCAAAACAAATGAAACCAACAGTTCTTATATCAATCATACATAGAAATTTTTGTCATCTAGCTGCCTAGCTCCTTGAGGTGAGATGATGCGCATAAGATTCATACTTCATACGGATTAGAACCGCGCGAAGAGGTAGCCGTTTACCGCTGCATAAATTTTTCCGATCCCGCTACCCCACCCGCAAAGACAGAAATTATTTGAATTTGTTTTTCCGGACAATTGGAATTTGAAATTTCGCAAGAAGGGACAAATGGAAGAGGAAGACTCATACTTGCAGTTGTTGAACCTAGTTTAAGGTTTGCATTCATAAATCATTTATTAATAATTATTGGCTAGTTACAAGATACAGCAGCTATGTTGAAGGACGTTGATCGTACGGCCCGTCGTTGTCCTTTTGTGTCTATGCAAAGATGAGGGGAACTTTTGATTTTGTACTCGCTTTTTTCTCTTTCTTTCCTTTCTCCACAAGCGGCCGACGGCCTTGTGGGCAGAGGGGAAATTTGTGATAAGGGGAAAAAAGAGCGGTATTCGGATAAATTTTTGAAATTATAATATGTGAGACTTTGAAATTTCGCCAGAGGTTCGATCCCTTGACGTTGCTGAATTTATTTGTAAGTGTCTAGTGTGCGCGAACCGGCTCTGTGATTTGTAAGAGCTAATTGGATATACGAATCGATCTACATCTTAACTTACACAAGATTTGTTCATTCTAAAGTCTGATTATTTTTTCTCCCCATCCATTGATTCATAATGTCATCAGTATCTGTTTCATTTGGACTCAGAACCATCAAGTTGAAGACCACGCCCTCAACGCCGGTTAAGGAACTTATTGAAAGATCCGTATCCCATTTCAAACTTAACGCCACTGATTCTTATGATTTGTTCCATCAATCCACAAAATTGTCCAATTTACCAATAAGATTGTTAAATTTACCTCAAGGTGCTAAACTTACTTTGAAACAGTCATCTGGTAAGGCTTCTTTGATCCAGATAAAGATCAACGTGCTTAACAATCCACAAAATGAAACTGGGTCCGTTGTTAAGAAAGTATTAGATTCTATCACTCTGAAGGATTTGATTGAAGAGTTGGAAAAAGATTTGAAGTTCTCAATTATTGGAAGCTTTTATAAGGTGAAACTTCAATCCATGACTGGTGTCCTTGAAAACAATGATAGCTCATTCGCTAATTTCCAAGATAGTACTTTGAAGTCCTTTGGGTTAGACAATAACAGTCTTTTAAGATTGACCTTTATCAAGCAAATGTCCGTTGAAAGCAACTCTACAAAGAAAGAGACACCAAAACCAGTCACAACTCAAAGAGAAGAGGAGGATATTTCTTCCCCAGGGACAAAGAAGTACAAACAAGATCTGTCTACGTCCACATCTTCAACTCCAGTACCAACTCCCGATGTTATCAATTTGGAGGAACCTGAAGCCACCACACAGTCAGAGAGTGTCAGTTCATATGAAGAAAATATCAAAGAAGATCAAGTCAAAACCCAATCTGAATCCGATATCGTCATGGTTGATGCTGTGGACGCCGCGGCAGAAGAAGAAGACATCAAAGACGAAGTGGACATTAAAGTGTTCAAAGCTGGAGAACATCAAGTGACAGCCATAGAAACTTCTGATTCAGTTTACGACATATCGATCCCACAGTTGAAGAGCTACCAACAGTTATTATCCAAGAGGGCCCATGAAAGTACAAGACAAGCACAATTGAAAAGATCCCAAATCCAAAAATCCAAAATTGAAAATTTAAAAACCGTCAACGTTAGAATCAAATTCCCAAACCTTATCTTTGTTGATTTCAACATCTCTTCAAGTAAAACTCAACAAGATCTATATTCATACGTCTCTGAAACGTTCCTCACTGATAAAAGCATCAAATTCGAACTATACACCCCGCATCCTTTCACTCTGTTGGACAGAAACGACAATCAATTGATCCAATCATTTGAATCAAGAAACCTCTTATTATTCCAAACTAATGATCCTATAGCTAGTCTCATCAAACAGGAATATTTACAGATCGTTAAGGACATTTCAGAAACAGCTGCTGTGAAACTTGAATTGGAAAGACAAACTTTACCAGATGAAGATACATTAGAATCCAATTCCACTACATCAAAATCTAACTCACAGTCAATGAGAAAGTCTCAAACGGAATATGATGATAACAATCCAGTTGTCAAATCTAGAGAGTCCAAGTTGAAGAACCTTTTGAGATTGAGTAAGAGGTGAAGACCACACATATTACTAGCAGCGTTTATAGAGAGAGAAAACACAATGTTAATCAAGATCCACTGTTATAATTAAATCACGAAAAACACATATAATTGTTATTATACATTTTTAAAAGCTAATAAAACACATACAGGATAAGATATCGGCAGAAAAACCCACTAACCACCATAAGCAGAAGAGAACAACTGTTTCAACTTATCCTTATCATAACCAGCAGCCAAACCAACCTGTAATAAGATCTTGGCTCTAGTAGCGTCCAAGATCCCTGCAAAGATGGCATCTTCCGGAACATCGCCACTTCTAACGGATGGGGAATCACTGGCAATAACCACAGGAACTTGAACATCACTGAGTGTCTTCTCCAAGGATTCACTGTAGGAGTCAAGAGAGCTAGTACTCAACACCAGACCCTTGACATCCAACTGGGATAAGCTTCCAACTAAAGCCAAGTTATCATTGGTTAAATCAAGTGTGATAACGGATGGTAAAGTCTCAACATCAGCCTTGGCGAAATCTTCAGGCAAGGAAGAATCATCTAAACCGGAAGAAAGGTTCAAAGGCTTAATGTTTTCATAGTACCATTCAGCCTCATCACCGTTAATATAACCCAACTGGTCAATTCTGTGGAGTCCTGAATGGATGTAACTGTTCTCAACAACAAGGATGTTCAAATCTTCAGGAGTGGAGTTGCTAGAAGCCAACAAAACAGCATCGTACAAGTCTTTGTAACCACCGCTTAACACGTTACGTGAATTGACATCTGAAATGACATAAACCTTTGAGGTGACGTTTTCTGGAAGAACAGCTTCTAAGAAGAAAGCAGTGGTGTCAACATCAGAAGTTGGTGGTGCGACAATGAAGGCATTATGAGTTTCCGATTCTTCATTGATACCTTGGTAAATTTCAATCAAGTTGGCGCTTGAGAAATTGGAAGAATCTGTGGAGTTCAATAGTTCATACTCCAAGGTGACATTAGTGAACTTGCTCTCTAAGACCTCTTCCAAAGATGGACTTGATTCACCGTCAGAACCAGAATCAGGAGATGAAGAAGTGGAGTTAGAGTTTGACGAGTTAGAAAGTAAAGCAGAAACATCAGATTGACCAAATGTAACCTCTTCATTGTACAATTCAGTGAAGTTCTGACTGAATCCGTAAATCAACACAGAAGGCTCGCCACCTTCAGATGAAGCAGAACCACTAGAGCCAGCACCAGCGGTCCCGTTAGTACTATTAAGTCCTCCAGCAGAAGTACTATTACCACCAGCACCAGCACCAGCACCTCCAGCTGTGCCGTTAGAAACTCCAGCACCACCAATGGATGAATCCAATTCATCAGCTCTTCTTAATAAATGAATTGGATAACTGTCTTCAGCAACGGCATCTCTCTTGTAGAAGGAGTCAATGATACAATCAAGGATAGGTAAGGATTGTACAGAAAGTGTGTATGTTAATGGAATGACAAACGAATTCAACTTCATTGTTACTGTTCTTCTTCTTATTCTTATTGCAATTGAAGGAGATTATATTCATGGGTTAAGTGTTTGAAGCTTTGTTAGGGGCGTTTGAATTGGTTTTATATGTAGCATGGACATCTCAATCACCAATTAAAGTTTGCTCATGAGGAATTTTTTGATTGGTTATGAGCATAAAAACAGAGAACGAAGCTGGCTCTGTACGATCAATTAATGAAGTCTTCCAAATTTTATCCTTTGAATAAGAGGTCCTTTCTTTTGCTTTCTTTGACACAAGACACAAGAGAAAACAAGCGTGACTCCAAGGAGAGGTTCTTAAGAAGAAGAAGAAGAAGAAGAAGAAGAAGCTATCATTTCCAGGGAGACAGACAAGCAAACTTCATTCTAAGTGTTGATTCAGCAATTGTTAGTGTGAAAATTCAACAAAACGTGTATCACACAGTTGCTATTTGCTAGTTTGTCTGTTAATTGTGCTGATAATTAATTATCCGCGCGGTTATTTTAAAGTTCTAAGAAGTGCGCATATAAGTCGAGGCTTCTGGCCCTAACCTTATTCGGCAGACAACAATTAAGGATAATCTATTACTGCCTATTGCTCATGATTGATTTGTATTAGGAGAGTAATAGTAAGTTCCTAAAACAGTAATTAGGAAACCAACTGAATGTAGACATGGAAAAACCAAATTTAGCTTGCCTGAATGATAGAATCATCACAGCAGTTATTTACTGTGACAAGATATTAGATTTATATCTAGTAGACTAGAAAATGCATATCATTAAATAACTCCTGTACAATACTAACCAAACAACTAATGCAAATGCTTATAAAAAACCAAACAATATTTACATATCAAAACTTTTTCAAAAGAACCCAGCTCAACCATACGTAACCAAACACAAATAACACCAATTCAAACTCTCAATGCAAAGAACCTTCCATACCAGCTGGAATCATATCCATACAGACACTCAATCTATCAAAGAACACCTGTCCAAATGATACACCCAAGATGACTGCAAACAAATATGGAATAACACAAGTCATCACAGATAACATAAGACCATAAGCAATCAACACTTGAACAAATGTAATGATCAATCTGATGAAATCTTGATAAATTGATTGTGGAGTGAAATGGAAGAATTGAGATAATGGAGATCTATATTTATCTGAATCAATTGTATTAGAACGATGTTTTCTCAACCCACTGATTTCCAAGTCGTCAATTGAAGAGGCCAAACTGCTACCTTCCAATTGAATGCCACCACTACCACCTTTCTTCTCAAAATCCTTCTCTATCTGAGAAACAATATGACTAACTGAACCTTCTCTAAAGATCTTTTGTTCAATGTATGAAGATAAGAATGAAATTCCTCTGAATGCAAAAGCACTGAAGAATAAAATGACAAAAATGGCAAAACATGTGGATTTGTTCGTAGCATACAAAGTCTTGAACACAACAGGGACGTTCTGATAGTTAGTGGTCAAATACATGGCCATGGAGCTCATTGAACTGGAAGAAGAAGAAGGAGAGGAAGAGGATGTCATATCCATGGCAGTTGAACTTGTAGACGAGGCCATAGACATAGCTGTTGATGTAGCGGATGATATAACCACAGTAGATGTGGCACCAGAACCCATCATCTGCATCCTGAATGATTACTTGAATAAATGAAAAAGTTTATGAAGGAATGAATCAAATCGCAGATCTATAAGTATTCATATTATTCATAGTTTACTCTTAAAAAAGTGACTAGTGGAAATTACACTGGTTTTATTAACCGTTGAAGTATAGATCTGTAATTGATTTTATTATATAATCAATTTGCTCATTGATCTGAAGCGGGTGTACTTTCTCAATTGGGAAAAATATTTGCTCGTCTTAAAAGCAAATATCACGTGTAAAGAGTTAGGGGTGATTTCAGAGAAAATAGGATAATCGACCGATATAATTTAGCAGCACTGTACAATTTGCCGGTTTCCGGAATCCAGATCAAGCCCGAAATGCGAAAGTCCAGGGAGACACGGAATTCCGTCAATTTTGTCATGTGAAATTAGATTGGCGATCTTCGATCAAAAATTGATAGACACGTATGTTGCAAGTTGAGAAGCGTGTTTCCAAGTTCCAGCCAAGCTTAAGCACCATCGATCACGATTTGTCTCTAGAATCCTGGATCCTGTAGTGTTATTTAGTAAAAACAGTTCAGGAAGGGTCCAACTCTGAGTCTCTGGTTATCCATTCCTGAGGGCTATCCTGAGTCCTGACTCCTGGATCTCAAGCTACAAACTTCAAAATTACTGTGTTGAAACTTGAAAACCCATCGCTGGCTCACGAGTCGCAACACATGAATATTTTATCGAAGTTAAATATTAATAGAACAGCTATATTAACATGTCAAATGATATCGGAGCTCGATTAATGCCGTGCACGGTACGAGCGTTCAAGGCACAAAATTGTATGGCCCGAATCCTTATCAGAGCTGTAAGCCTGTGATTCAAGATCCATCGTCATTCAAGCCGTGACAGGAAATTGTGGAGAATACAACCAGAAGTTAGAACTCATCAATTCTGTAACAAGAGTACAAGGTTATATACTATATCGGAATAGACAGTAATTAACATAGACGTTGATCTTTCGGGGTACTTGCAAACAAACATAGTTGGCTTGACTCGGAATTTTCTTCGCGCTCTTCTTAGTCGCAAGACTTCGGTACGAACGAGCGGATCTGATTTGAACTTTGAAGGTATCTTTGATCTGAATAGATCTGCAAATAACTAGCCATGATTAAACGGTTGGAAGTATATAAGACAAAACAAGGGAAGTTGCCCTACAAAAATAGTATGTAATTGCTTTGTGATGTGACACATTAATTTAATTAACGATCATAGCGGGGCCCTGAACTACTTAAAAGTTGAAAACCGGAGCGGTGACTGATTTGGAATTCTGTCCCTGTGACTTGAAGATTTCAATTTTCGCCGGTTCGCGACAATTTTTACCCTCGAAATGTAAGAATTCGCGGCATAGTGGCGGCCTTTTCCGCATTTGATTGGTCGTTTTGCGCCGGTAGCGCTGGTTCTCGACTCCAAATCCCAAAGATTTTTTCATTTGAAAATGTTGACTCAGTTGAAGTTGGACGACCGCGCATGAAAAAGCTAAATCGGCTCATCGAGTATAAATAACATGAGATTCCTCTCCAAGGTCATATCTTATATATATATCAATTGTTTCATTTATTCATCGAGTTTTATTACTTAAAACATCAACATGTCTTTCAGAACCGCTTCCTTAAGATTAGCCAGAATTGCTGCCACCAAGGCCACCCAACAAAGAGCTTTATCCGCTTTAGCCACTACCGCTAGACCAACCTTAAAGGCTACCACCCCAATTGTCGGTGCCAGAGGTGTCAAGACCATCAACTTCGGTGGTACTGAAGAAGTCGTCTACGAAAGAGCTGACTGGCCACGTGAAAAGTTACTTGAATACTTCAAGAACGACACCTTAGCCTTAATCGGTTACGGTTCCCAAGGTTACGGTCAAGGTTTAAACATGAGAGACCAAGGTTTAAACGTCATCATTGGTGTTAGACCAAACGGTGCTTCCTGGAAGGCTGCCATTGAAGATGGTTGGGTCCCAGGCCAAAACTTGTTCTCTGTTGAAGAAGCCATCAAGAAGGGTTCTTTCGTCATGAACTTGTTATCTGATGCTGCTCAATCCGAAACCTGGGCCGCTATCAAGCCATTGATCACTGCTGACAAGACTTTATACTTCTCCCACGGTTTCTCTCCAGTCTTCAAGAACTTGACCAACGTCGAAACCCCAGAAAATGTTGATGTTATCTTAGTTGCTCCAAAGGGTTCTGGTAGAACTGTCAGATCCTTATTCAAGGAAGGTAGAGGTATCAACTCTTCTTACGCTGTCTGGAACGATGTCTCCGGTAAGGCTCACGAAAAGGCCCAAGCCTTAGCTGTCGCTGTTGGTTCCGGTTACGTTTACCAAACCACTTTCGAAAGAGAAGTCAACTCCGATTTGTACGGTGAAAGAGGTTGTTTAATGGGTGGTATTCACGGTATGTTCTTAGCCCAATACGAAGTTTTGAGAGAAAACGGTCACACCCCATCTGAAGCTTTCAACGAAACCGTCGAAGAAGCTACCCAATCCTTATACCCATTGATTGGTAAGTACGGTATGGATTACATGTACGATGCTTGTTCCACCACTGCTAGAAGAGGTGCTTTAGACTGGTACCCAATCTTCAAGGATGCTTTGAAGCCAGTCTTCAACGACTTGTACGAATCTGTCAAGAACGGTTCCGAAACCCAAAGATCCTTAGACTTCAACTCTCAACCAGACTACCGTGAAAAGTTGGAAGGTGAATTACAAATCATCAGAAACATGGAAATCTGGAAGGTTGGTAAGGAAGTTAGAAAGTTACGTCCAGAAAACAACTAAATTATCAACTGAGTTGAGTTTGGTACTGGTGTGATTTCATCTTCATATCTATGCTTTAACTTTTATTATCATATCATATTGGTCATTGAATGACTGTGATGTTTTATTTATTATCTTTTAAGTTCTTTGCTTTTTTTATCTTGGGTTTTACGGTTTTTATTTACATTTCACATTTGCATGAACATTGTTTAAGGAAAAGACAGGTTCAGTTTTTAAATACATGACTTTTTAGCCTTGGGGCTATAGTTGGTTTAATTATTTGTTTCTTCTAGTTTTATAGATCTTGAATTGTAGCTGTTGAGCTGTCTTGAGTCTTGGCTCTTGAATCTTGATGGAACTTTACTTGGTAGATCCCGATTGATCGACTACTAATTTGTTATGATCTACATCAATAGTTACAAAACATTGGGAATTGATTAACTACAGAAAAGCAGTCTGAAATAACATGTAAAAGAACATATCGCCTATAACAAATCAAACATACTGTGAAATCTATTAATTACCTCTCTTGTTCGATGAGATTAATGCTGATTCCTGATTCCATTCGTGCAGAGGGTTGATACGCTTTCGGAAGCGGTTATGAACTCCGTGCTGGAACACGTGATGCAGCAGTTGATGTTTTTTTTTTTGCGTGCAGCCAATCCACAATTTTTCATGAAATAATTCCGCGAAACATAGAAAAAGCAATTGAATTCACTGTGACTGTGGAAAATTTCCACCGACTCATGTGATATCAGATGTCCGGATGTGAAAGTGAAGAAAAATCGATGTAGGTTTATCCGGTAGGCGGTAACGTAGTGTTGGCGTTTTGGAGATGGGTTCGCAGCTGAGCATAGTGAAAAAAATAGAAGGATCTTTATTACACATACAATGCAGTGGCACTGAGCAGCACGGCGTCTGGACTAATAACCCAATAAAATCATTCAACACTACTCACGTTAATTCAAAATGGCTGTCGGTAAGAACAAGAGACTTTCCAAGGGTAAGAAGGGTTTAAAGAAGAGAGTTGTCGATCCATTCACCAGAAAGGAATGGTACGATATCAAGGCTCCATCCACCTTCGAAAACAGAAACGTTGGTAAGACCTTAGTCAACAAGTCCACTGGTTTAAAGAACGCCCACGACTACTTAAAGGGTAGAATCGTTGAAGTCTCCTTAGCCGATTTACAAGGTTCCGAAGACCACTCTTACAAGAACATCAAGTTGAGAGTTGACGAAGTCCAAGGTAAGAACTTATTGACCAACTTCCACGGTTTAGATTTCACCACCGACAAGTTGAAGTCCATGGTCAGAAAGTGGCAAACTTTGATTGAAGCCAATGTCACCGCCAAGACCTCTGACGACTACTTGATCAGAGTCTTCGGTATTGCCTTCACCAAGCGTCAATCCAACCAAATCAAGAAGACCACCTACGCCCAATCTTCCCACATCAGATCCATCAGAAAGGTCATCAACGAAATCATTGTCAGAGAAGTCTCAAACGCTACCTTGGCCCAATTAACCTCCAAGTTGATCCCAGATGTCATCTCCCGTGAAATTGAAAAGGCCACCAAGAACATCTTCCCATTACAAAACATTCACATTAGAAAGGTCAAGTTATTAAAGCAACCAAAATTCGACTTAGGTTCCTTATTAGCCTTACACGGTGAAGCTTCTGAAGAAAAGGGTAAGAAGGTCGCTGCTGGTTTCAAGGACGAAATCTTAGAAACCGTTTAAATTAATTAAAAAATCTAGTGTTTTGAATTATGATTATGAGGTTTTGTTTTTTTTTGTATCTGTTGAAAAGGAAAGGTGATGCATGAAATGTGATGAAACAATGAGTTAGGAATTATCACTGATGTTATAGTATTAATTAAGGGTTATTTTTGGATTTTGTTTTTTCGTTCGTTTTGAGTTTGAACTTTTATGGGGGGTTAATATAAATCTTAGATCCAATTAATCAGCTTGCGGTATCATTTCTAATTTTGTGTGATGATATTTCTTTGAATTGGATGTGAGTACAGCTCTGAATATTTATTTTAAATAATGAAGTTTACTAAAATGAGAAGCTCGTGATCTGTAGGTAATAATCCTCCAGTCAATAGGTACTATTTGATGATATTGAGTGTTGAATTACTTATAGCTATAGATCACCAGGACTCAGCCCTAATTTTGTATCACGTTTCAAAACTGTGGTGGCGTTTCGAGCGTGGAGTACTGTGCCGTGTTCGCCGCATGTGGCGCAGTCTGGTCACGTGTACTGACAGCAAATCCTTGGAAGATTTCTAGTTTTCGGTTGTTCAATTTCTTGTGAATAACAGACACCGAGCACCACAAATTTGTCAAAGCTTTGGAAAGATGAAGCTGTTTGAATTAAAAACTGTTTGAATCTAAAAAGTGTCAACTCAGTGTCATAATTAACGAGCTTGTAACGAACATCAAATCAACCGCCACAATCCACACTCCACACTCCACAATCGCCAAATAACTCAGTTTTGCTCCAGTTAATTTCCCGCTTCAATAGAAACTGATTCATATTCATCAACGACGATGTCCATTCCAAAGCCTGAAGGAAACACACTAAGATTAGGTTCGATCGCCCCAAATTTCATTGCCGATACCCAGAATGGTCCTATCAACCTGTATGACTACCAAGGAGATGATTGGTTAGTGTTTTTCTCACATCCAGCTGATAGAACCCCGGTTTGTACGACAGAGTTAGGTGCTTTTGCCAAATTACAACCAGAATTCACAAAGAGAAATGCCAAATTAGTAGGTCTGTCGGTTGATACAACTGATTCTCATGAAGATTGGATCAGAGATATCAATGAAATAACAGGATCGAATCTCGTCTTTCCTTTGATTGCCGACCCAAAGAGAGAAATTGCCTTAATGTATGATATGATTGATTTCCAAGATGCCACCAATATTGACGACAAAGGTGTTCAATTCACCATCAGATCCGTGTTCATCATTGACCCAAGCCATACCATCAGATTGATTTTAGCTTACCCGGCTTCAACGGGGAGAAACACAGCTGAAGTGTTGAGAGTATTGGATTCTTTACAAACAGGTGATAAACATAGAGTCACCACTCCGATCAATTGGATTCCTGGTGATGATGTTATTGTCCACCCTTCGGTCTCGAACGATGAAGCTAAGACTTTGTTCCCAAAATTCAGAATAATCAAGCCTTATTTGAGATTGACACCATTGAGTTTGGACCATCAAAATTGAGCCTTTGCTGCAGCATGTTAAATAATTACAATGGTCCAGGCAATTTCAGTTCCGTTTTCGAATAATGCTTTGATAACTGAAATCAATACACAACTAGCTATTGAAATCAATTGGTCGCAGTTATGTATAGCATGTTTCCAGTTGCAGGAGAGCCGTAGTTGAACTGTAGAGATTGAGAGTCCGAATTTCCTATGACTAAGGACCAGAGTTGATGGTTCAATACTCTAATTCGTCATTGTTCGGGAACTTCCGTCTGGGAGAACTCAATCTTAGTATTGGGCCCAGAACAGCAGCTAGTAGCAATTATAGTTTTAAATTTTCGTACTAAGCAAATTCAATTATCAAACAAGCAACATGCGATCAAGGATTACCAGTAGATCTATTATAGACGCCGTCATAAACTTTAAAAATGATCCAAATTTTAACAAGAAACGTCGCTCAATTGCGAAAAGTAAGATATAATCAGCTAATTATAAAGCATGAGGGGTTGAACTATCATATATTCTGGGGTTGACGTCTTGGACTTTTTACAATTACTAGACTCTAGCTACATGAAAGATTCATCACAAGGATATTAGTCACAATAGCCTATAATTTCTTGCTTGGAGGATTTTCGATGGAAAGGTCAGCAATTTGATAATTGTGTCAAACTGAGCCATGATTGAACATGTAAATTTACAGTTGAAAGAGCCCTTAGATAACTTTTGAAGCTCTGCAAGTCGGAACACAAAAGCAAAGAGAGGATTAATACTTGTTCTGTGATAGTTTGAGCTTAGAGTTGATAGTTGGAGTACGGTAGATACCTAGCTAGTTCTACAACGACAATATCGTCTATTTGTAACGGGTCTTCATATCTTTCTACAGTCCTGAGCCCTGAATCCTTCTCTTCTAATCTTTATTCCGCCGCGGACTTTGCAAGCAAAAATATTCGGGACATGCACGCAGATATAACAAGGCGAGCAGCTGCGACTGCAGATCTTCCAGGATATTAGTTAAGATTGGCAATTTGATGCATATTTTAACATCCGCAGGATCGAATATGACACCATATCTATACCGAGGCATAAATGCTCCAACTTCCAAGCCCTTGCAAAAAGCCGAAGAATATGTGGGATTATGTACAGTATATGTCAATGGTTCATATCTAGTGACTTTTTCCTGAGAGAACCCAGGTTGATTTTGAGAGTGAGTTTACTCGCAGATTTTGAAACGAATCTGAAACATTTGGTTTATATAATCTGAGACACGCGCGTCTTGATTGTTCGACTAATTAATAGTGTTAACTATGAAACAAATTACAGTAAAAACCTTAGACGTCGTCGACGTCGGTGTTCCGGTGGGTCGCATACAAATCCAATTCAACCAATCTACACACGGGTAGTGAAAAAGCCTATCAGTTGTACTACTGGCTCCCGATTGTGGGTGTGGGTCCTACTTAGCTCATCTATATTCAAAGGTGTATACTTAATATTGACTTTCTTGTTCAGAGGAGGCATTATCATCATTTTTCTTCTTTTTCTGCGAGAGATCATTCAATATTTCCATAATCTGATCATGATCTTCAGTTTCGTACTTTAACTTCAAA
>JAKTWX010000400.1:0-13476 GCA_030582275.1 Waltiozyma pijperi | reverse complement strand
AAACAAAGATTTCGATAAGCTTTTCCAAACTGTTGAGGACACAGTCGCTGAGGGCTGGAGTGCCGTTGAGATTGTGAATCAATTACACGACGAGTTGATCTTAGACGATAAGCTTGATTCCGAACAAAAGAACAAGATCTCACAGCTGCTGTTTGAAACCGACTCAAGATTGGCCAACGGTACAGATGAACATATTCAGCTATTGAACTTGCTGGCTCAAATATCACAGGTGGTCTAGTCGACATAACAGTGTGGAGTACAAAAATTAATAGACAGTAGTATAGATTGTCCAGACATGTAGATGCAAACCACGCTGCACGTGACCCACAACGTGACGCAAATCGCGCGGTTTTTGGCAGCGATCTTGGAATTTTGAATTTCCGACGCAGCTCGCTGGCAAATTTGGACGAAAAAATTTGGTGAATCAGAGGGCCAAATAGTTGACACTTGAACTATAGCAGGTGGCAAAACAGCAGAAATATCATATCAAATTAGAGAATTTTAACAGTTTCAGGACTCAATTGTTTGCAATTACCTACAGTTTCATAAATCATCCACTTTAATTGTCCCTTTTGACCCACCTGTTTACAACGCCTTCTCTTTTGCTATTCCAAATCCCCTTAAGTTACTGAAGTCAAGGAAACCACAATATAGAAATGTCCAGATTCTTTGTCGCCTCTGAGCAGTCCGCCATACCACAAAGCGCCGACTTGCCTTCTCATTCCAGGTTCCAAGAGTCCACCTCTTTTGCTACTCCAGACCCGCAACAACAATCATTTACACTGAACACAGGCCTAGATCCAATCACCAAATTCCTGCAAGCCGCTGAACAAAGCAGAGAAGTTGAAGAGGCTGTGAAACCGGAGACCCTACCTGCAACCAATGATGCTGCCCCTGCCCCTGCCACTGCAGCAGGTCCAGTCACAAATACCCGTGGAAGAGGTCATCATCAACAACAACCGGCCAATGGCGAAGAAGGTAACTTCAACCCATTGGTTATCACAGAAAGAGAGTTCAACATTGAGGATTTGAACCTTGGATACAGCACGACAGACAAACTCAGATATGAACCAAGTGCAATTCTAGCTGTTCGTCCTTTCGCCATCGCTCCAAACCCCGAAGATCTTCCTGATAAGTCATACTATAGAATTGGGCAAAGACCAGTGTATCAAAACACTGCCCATGCCAAACCAAGAAAGAACCAGAATGGCAACACCAGATACGGCAACTACGATGCTACTGGCTCCATGGGTAACTTCAGTCTGAAAAACAACGGCAGAGGCTTCAACTCTAAGGCCAGGAAGGGCCCTGGTAGAAAGAAGGTTGATGCTGAAGATCAGTGGTTGGAAGATCTGATGACCAGCCTCGGGCCAAGTGCCACCCCAGAAGAATTCGATCTCATGAAGTCAAGATTCAATATGGAGAGAAAGAAGCAAAACGGTGATGCTCCTGTTGTGAATGAAGAGGAACCAAAGAACGTCATTGATCATTTCTTCGTCAGACCAACGCTTCGTGACGATATTTCTTCTTCTGCTTCTGTCTCCACTGTCGCCACTGACGCCCAAGGTGCTTTCCCTGCAGCCAAAGTTGCCTCTGACTCAGATGCCAATAATATCAACTCCAAGTTCTTTACTTTCTTCAAGCCAGATCAAGAACCAAGCGGACAACAAAACATTCAACCGGGCAGCGAACAGCAACAACAGCCTAAACAAGATGAAGGCACGGGAAGTATGCGTTCATTCATGACTAACACGGACAAGCCATTGGGTGTCCAATTGAAGGAATCTGCCCCACCTTTAGCTTCCCATGGCTCTCAATTCTTCAACCAACAGCCACCTCCTGGTCTAGCTCCTGCCCAGGCAAAGGATAACAAGGAGACCAAACAACCAGAGCAACAGTTCCCACCTGGCTTATCTGGTGCTGTCAATGGCAAAGGTGTTTCTTTCTTCAACTCTTTGCTCAATAAGCACGATAGCTCGTACCAAGGTGACAAGGACACTGGCAAACCATTACAACAAACTCCATCTCAACAACAGCCACCTTCAAGATCAGCCACCCAGACACCAAAGACCACTAATCAAGCACCAATACAGCAGCAGAATCAGCAACAGGTCCAAGCTTCTCCTCGCAACCAACCGAAGCAATTCCAACAAGGCCCACCTCCTGGTTTCCAACAAGGCCCACCTCCAGGCTTCACTCCAGTGCAACAACGTGCTCCAGGCCAACTGCCACCGATCCCTTCCCCAGGCTTCAATGGTCAACAGTTACCTCCAAACTTTGATCCTCGTCAATTGCCACCATGGTTACTACAACAAGGACCACCAGGCCAATTCATGGCACCACCACCAGGCATGCAAATTCCAAATGGTCAAAGATTCATGCCTCCAAACCCACAGATGCTCAACCCACAAATGGGACAAATACCACCACCACAGCAAGCTGGTCAACCCCAACAACAAGGCAGACAAATGTCAGGACCTCCACCTCCAGGATTCTTCAATGGTCCTCCTATGGGTATGAACGGGCTTCCACAGGGCTATTTCAATGGTCCTCCTATGGGTATGAATGGGTTCCCACTACATCCTATGCAGCAGCAACAGCAGCAAGGTGGTAATATGATGCCTCCTCAGATGATGGGCCAAGGACCAAACCAAGGACCAAATCAAGGTCAGGGCCAGGGCCAAGGCCAAGGCCAGCCACAACCAAAGGGTGTTTAAGCATGGCCGAACTTGAATTAAAGTTATTAAGGAATGATTACATAGTGTCGTGTATATGTTCTAAATCATGTACCACAGCATTTTATTGATATTTGAAAGATCTGTCTCCGTATACAGATGTAATTATTATCGTATCGTATCGTATCATTAAAATATCTATACACGGGACTTGGTCATAAGCTCTTCAACTCTTACAAGCAGCCTTCCAATCCTCTGGCCAATGGTCCCACTCTCTGTAAACAGAAGGCATCACGTTAAAACTCATAGCCAACCCGGACTCCAAATGCCAGCCAATGTGACAATGGAACACCCAGACACCAGGGTTGTCAGCGACGAATCTGATCAATGCCCATTTATAACCTTGGACTTGAATGGTGTCTCTCTTCATGAACATATCGTGCGGAGCTGTGTTAATTTGATCGTCGTATTGGTCAAAATGGAAGTTCCCGGACCCAACAGCTAGGACCCAGAACTTATGGCCGTGCAAATGGAAAGGATGGGCTCCGTCGTCCAAGTTGTTGATTAGCACATCCACCACCGTGCCGTTGTTGTTGACGTTGACCACGAAGTTGCTTGGGTATGGAACATGGGGCCCATCGGTTGTGAGTGTTGGGTCATCTGCTGGCAGTTCGAACGCTTGCTTGTACATAACCGAGGAGTCCGATAGAGGAACAAAAGACGTGTCGTTGAACTTACCACGGTCCAAGGTGTATGCGCCAATGTTGAACCAGGCGTCAAGACGGTAGTGAGAATCGAAGTTTGCTGGGGCTGGGTCCGAGATCAAAGGATGCAACAGAGATTCGTCCAGCTCACGGCAGAAGATATCTCTGGTGTATTGGTATTCGACGGAGTCTGCATCGATTGTGGACAATGAGAGAGACTTGGAGACGTAGTTGCCCACAGGGTTTGAGTCGTACACCACCAGGGCCCTGGTGTCGATGTTAAGCCACGGTTTACCGTCAGCAAAACAATAGGGGTTCAACTTGGCATGCATCCAGAACAAGTTGTCGTGCTTCTCCGTGGCTGTGTCCTCTTTGTATTTGTCCGTGGTGATGATAACGGAGTATCTCTGAGCAGCAGCGATGGACAAGACGTCGATTGGATCCAGTGGCTTGACGAGCGTCCCGTCGGCCTCAATGACAGTCATTGGGTGCTCATCAATGGTGAAGTCGATCTCGGAGAAGAAGGCAACATTGATGACTCTCAAACGGTATCTTCTGTCTGGGGCGAGAATGAAAGTGTGATGCTTGGAGTCGTCGGAATTGAACGTGGTGCCTTTGTAATACTTTGTGGCCTCGTCTTCGTTGTCTTCGGTCTCGCCTTCCTCCGGCGTGATATCTGGCATACCGAAAGTGTTGGCACCTTGGATCAACCCATTGTCTGGGGTTGGCTCGTCGTTCTCATTGCCCGGCCCCAAGTATTCGGCAAGGTAAGTGTCACCTCTCTTGTGGTAGTGATCCCCCACCAAAACGACCAGGTCTTCATCGTAGCTGTCCTTCACCAGATCATCTTCAGCGGCGTCATGGAGCACCACTGGCCCAATGATCCCATCAGCAGCTTGTGTACCGTAATGTGAATGGTACCAGTAAGTACCGGATTGAAGGATCTCAAACTCGTAGACAAACTCACCGCCGTTGGCATTGATACCGGCACACTGAGTCAAACCAACAGCACCGTCATAATAGGCGGTGGCATCGCTGAAGAACAACCCGTGGAAATGGATACTGGTTAGATATTGAGACTTGTTGATCACATGAACACGAAGCGTATCACCGACATTGGCTTGCACCATAGGACCCGGGAACTGGCCATTGATCAAAGTCATGGATCTGACCAGGCCATCAGGAGCGATCTCTTGGTCTGTGATTTCCCAGGTGTATTCACGTAACTGACCGGTTTTGGGATTCGAGGTGGTGGACCAGTTTGTGATGTTGTACTCGACGTTGGTGTCAAGACGCCACGAGGCGGTCGATTTGATAATAGAGTCTGCACTTGGAAGCTTGGAGTTGTGTTTTGTGTCCACTACGTCCACTTTGTGCTTTCTGGTTCTGAGCAAGAACAAGAGGAACAGAAGTGGAAGAATTACAAGCAAGGAGAAACCAGCGATGGTCTTCTTTGATTTTGGCTTGGTGAACCAATCCTTGAAAGTCTTCTTTGGAGGTTCGATGTCCATATCCATTTCGAAATCTGAGGCATTATGTTCATGATCAGAACCAAGAGCAATACCACCTTTGCTTTTAATCTTTGTGAAATCGGTCAAATCAGATGGGTTCAACGGGGTCTTCACATTTGTGGAGTCTTCAGCACTGTTCATTGAATCTGGTTCATTCTGAAGTGGAGAATAACTTCCAGGGAGTTGTGATGAAGAAGACATCTTTCTTGGGTCTTATGCGAATGTTGAAAGGAGTGGTCTTAAAGTACTGCTAACTAGCTGACATATAAGAGTATTGGGGACATGATGAGATGGAAATTTTAAAGTATATATTTAACCAATTTTCATCACAACGCTGCTACGTATAGGTCCTATCCAAATAAATGTACGGCGTGGAAATAGGAATCGGTGTTGAAGTTTTCGGTACGCGCACATCTACTGCCTTTTTTTCGCAAAATCCCCATATAATTGACAAAATTGCGAAGAAAAAAAGTGCCAAAAGCTGTCTACTCGTAAGACACAAACCTGTGAATGGAAACCGGTCGATTGTTTCCTCCCCAATTGAATCATACACTGTTCTCTCCAAAGGCGTTAGAGTCTCCTGTTAGATTCGGCCAATGAAAAGCACCAAATATTTAATTACAAAGCAACGTGTTTTTAGGATCTGAAATAATTTGTATGTTTGTGCGATTTTCAATTTTCGGATGCTGCAGCGTGCATCAGAAAACATATATGAGCATAATTGTGCAGAAAAACGAATTACCTGAGATTTCGGAAAACGTGCAACGTGCATATTAATCTTCATGAGCAAAGCTTATCAACAAAGCTTCGGAAATAGTTGATTTTTTGGTCCGTTCATATATTCTGAAGTCCTGGACTCTGGAACTGACCCAGAAGGAACGGTACAGTTTATTATATGGTTATACCTGTAAACCTTATAATTATAAGTGAATCAAGTGATCAATGGGATTCAACTTAGAACTGCATCAAGTGTCAGAGTATAAGCTGCTACGAAGCTACTAACTTGCTTCGGATCTATTGGGAAATCCCATGAAATTATTCAACTATATAGAACAGTCTGCGATCCGTCAAGTTTCTCTTTCCCCAAGAACTGCAACCATAGCCGTTGGACCGTGAAGTAGACCGTGTAGTTGAAAGTTGGATCTCGGTTCACAGGCTGGTACGGGGGTTCGAGTTCTAGCGGGTCCAATTCAACGCGATTCTTCAGATTCCTGGTAATTCACGTCAATCAGAACCAACTAATTACCAAAAATTACAATTATTGTAAAGAGAACTCATACCGATCAAGATTTTAAGAGGTTTTCTTGGATAACAACATCTGTGAAGTTTATATTATAAGACTTGTCTCCATTGACACTCAATTCTTTATAAATATCATGGATAACCATGGTAAGATTTCGTACTCAGGATTTTTGGCTCGATCGGCAGCTCGCTCCGCAAATCTGTCACATGTGTCACATGTGTCAACTTTCAAGTTTTAAATTCTGAAAAATTATATGTACACGTAGTTATATGCTTGCACATGCAGCAGCACACATAACAGGTTGGTTGTATATAGCGCCTCCCTATTGGATGAATCACGATCATGCTGATTCAATATTGGAAACTCGTGCACCCTCTTCTAGGACGTCGTGCTCGGGACCACCGGACCCCGGTCCAACAAATAATTAAGGGAAGCCAGCCAATTTGCAACGTCGTTCTACTGAAAAGATATCCTGGACCCTTGGACCCTTAAATTTATGTGTCTTATATATCTTATCAGAATCAGTGCATTGTTGATACACCAAGAGAGACAAGAAATGAAAAACTCTTGATATGTCTATTTTGTCTTGGTTTCTGTAATCTGGAATACATAACCTCAGGCACTGTGGCACAAAATGGGAGGATAATGGACATATAATTTCTCGCTGGAGCATTGGATTATTACGCAAAGGTACCGAGAAAAGTCTTGGCTGGACACAATTTGTCTTGTCATACAAGTCTTGGCGCTCGGTCGGTTTAAAGAGTGTCTCAGAGACTTTTCAGTACTACAATTATACAAATTAGCCAGTGTAGTATTCATTTTAGTATATCTCGTTGTACACATGGGCTGTCTTGACTACTCGACGAATGAAATCACTGCAATTCGTAATATCAATTTAACTAAAAATTATTCAAACGGTTTTGACGCAAAACCGTTAATTTAATGTCAAAGGGTAATGTGGATCAGAGTTGTATAAAAACAGACTCAATTCTCCACTAGTTGATCGAGGTAACAACTGTCTTACATTTTATCAAGTTACAGCAAATCCAAAATGTTATCCTTCGCCACTTTATTACCATTAGTCTCCTTAGTTCTTGCTAAGGAAAACTTGAGAACTTACTCTGCTATCAGTCCAAAGGCTTCTGACATCGCCGTTGCCGCTGCTACTGCTTCTACTGCTGTCACCACTTCTGACGTTGAAGGTGCTGCTTTCAACAGATTCGTCGTGATCTGGTTAGAAAACACCGATTTCGACAAGGCTGCTGAATCCGAAGGCCTATCTTACTTGGCCCAATACGGTGTCACCTTAGACAACTACTGGGCTCTTACCCATCCATCTGAACCAAACTACATGGCCGCTGTTGGTGGTGACTACTTCGGTTTAGACGATGACAGATTCATTGCTTTGCCAAAGAACGTCTCT
Source organism: Waltiozyma pijperi (assembly GCA_030582275.1). NCBI lineage: Eukaryota > Fungi > Ascomycota > Saccharomycetes > Phaffomycetales > Wickerhamomycetaceae > Waltiozyma > Waltiozyma pijperi. The sequence goes on along the minus strand of JAKTWX010000400.1, from coordinate 5,920 downwards.
TCCATTGTCGACTTATTAGACGAAAAGAACATCTCCTGGGCCGAATACCAAGAACACTTGCCATACACTGGTTTCCAAGGTTTCAACTACTCCAATCAAGAAACTTTCGCTAACGATTACGTCAGAAAGCACAACCCATTGATCCTCTACGACTCTGTTGCCGATGACGCCGACAGATTGTCTCACATCAAGAATTTCACCCAATTCGAATACGACTTGGCCAACGAACAATTACCACAATGGTCTTTCATCACTCCAAACATGACTAACGATGCCCACGACACTACTATTGAATTCTCCGCCAACTGGGCCAAGAACTTCATCAAGCCATTATTAGAAAACGAATACTTCATGAACGAAACCTTAGTCTTATTGACCTTCGATGAAAACGAAACCTACGCAGACAAGAACAAGGTCTTCGCCTTGTTATTCGGTGGTGCCGTTCCAGAATCCTTACACGGTACCGTCGACTCTACTTTCTACAACCATTACTCTGAAATTGCCTCTGTTGAAGCTAACTGGAACTTGCACAACTTAGGTAGACACGATGCTGCTGCCAACGTTTTCGACATTGTTGCTAAGAAGACCAACGTTACCAACGACGAGGTTGACACCACCTATTTGGTTAACAACCAAACTTACACTGGTTACTTGAACGACGCTTCCCAAGAATTACCTGCTCCAAACGTTAACGCTGTCAACAAGGTTGGTAAGGGTGTCTTACCAGCCATTTCCTCCTTATGGGCTGAAAAGTACACTTCCCAATCCTCTGCTGGTTTCTTCACTTCCACCACCACCACTATCTCCACCGGTTCTATCCATGATGCTACCACCACCGCTAGTGCTTCCAAGTCTGGTTCCGCTTCCGGTTCCGCCTCCGTTAAGGCTTCCGGTTCTGCTTCTGCCACTGCTTCTTCTGCTGCTGCCTCTGCCACCAAGTCTACTGGTGCTGGTAACACTATCCAAGTCGCTGGTTTAACCGCTTTATTCGGTTTCGTCGCTGCTTTAGCTTTATAAGCTATTGGTTAGATGTTGATCGTCTTTAATAGCTATATTCACAATTTGTTGGCTTTGTGTTTTCTACTTTAATTTTACTTTCTAATTTATATACTTCTTTTTATAGATCCCTTTTTATTAAAAAGTATTTGCTTTTCAGATATTGATGATCGACTGTAGACTTAAGCTTAGTTCATGTCCTTAAAAATTGTTATTCAGTTTTACACGGAGACGGTGGAGTTGACTTGTTTAGCAGGATCTCGTATATTAGCTATGCATATATATGTCGCTTCATGTATGATTGAGATGTTTATTTAAGTACGAGTTCGGAAATTATGGATCTCTTGCGCACCGCGCGGGTAACACGTGTACCTTAATATTGTTACGGGTATCAAATATTTTCTGCTCGAAGAGTCGAAAGACCAATAATATATCCTCCTCGTCGACGTTTCCGAAAGCGACGAGTCAAAATCCGACAGCTACGTCCTACAAACCAGGGTTCACTCGTGAAAGATTCAAAAACATATAACTGACAAATTATATATATGCATTGCGAACGATCAAACATTGGGGTTCTTATTCAGGCACTTCCATGATTTACAACAAAATAGTTCGTTGATCAACGACGTTGTCCAGTACTCCAGACTCCAGACTTCAGACTTCAGAATTCATACATGTCGAGCATTCAGAAGACCCTTGAATTATAATTAATTGATTTTAAGATCGGGTTGACAACTCCTGAACTATATCTATATCGACTCAGGAGTCAGCACTAGCAGCTGTTTCGTCCATTTGCTGTAATATTAGCTACACAAGTTAGTCGGCAACAAGACTCTATAAATGCAAAGAGAATTATTATATGGCTTGTTTATATATAGAATTGATTAATTGGTTGAATTCAAAACGTTTTTGATCGGTACTCTTACTGTTTTCAGTACTCAGGATGGCTTGAAAGGCTTGGCACCTTGCACGTTTGGGTTATTCTTTTTCGAAATTGATACCCAAATTGCCATATTAGGAACGCGCGACGCGAAAATGTTTTGATTCTTGATAATATGTCAGGCAGCTTCAAAGTTCAGTAACGCCCAATCGAGTGAATTTCTAAGCGGCTGAGACCCCTAACGCGTTGATTTATGCTCTAATATGGCTCCGCGAGACACGTGGAAGAACTATTTTCCCCGGGTTTAGGATTTAGGACTCAGGACCCTGGGGCCCTGTTGAAAAATAAACAATAAAACAACCAACCAAAAAAACATTTTTTGGTGAAGTATATAAAGCAGGAGAATCTCCTAGATGAAGGAAATGGAGAACAATGGGCACGCTGTGAAAAATAACAAATTCTGATTCCTTTCTTCAACTCTCCGAGCTCACAATTAGATACCCCGAAATGTTGTTCCTCAAGACATTGTTACCATTAGTCTCCATGGTCTTGGCCAAGAAGGCCACCACAGTTAACACTGAAAGAACTTACAGTGCAATCAAGCTTGATGCCACTCAAATCGCTGCTGCCCAAGCCACTGCTTCTACTGCTGTCACCACTTCTGACGTTGAAGGTGCTGCTTTCAACAGATTCGTTGTCATCTGGTTAGAAAACACCGATTTCGACAAGGCTGCTGAATCCGAAGGTCTATCTTACTTGGCCCAATACGGTGTCACCTTAGATAACTACTGGGCTCTTACCCATCCCTCTGAACCAAACTACATTGGTTCTGTTGGTGGTGACTACTGGGGTTTAGACGACGACAGATACGTCCAACTACCAAGCAACATCTCCACCATTGTTGACTTGTTAGAAGACAAGTCAATCTCTTGGGCCGAATACCAAGAACACATGCCATTCACTGGTTTCCAAAACAAAAAGACCACCGATGCCTCTGGTAACAATGACTACGTCAGAAAGCACAACCCATTGGTCTCTTACTCCTCTGTCTCCGACGATCCAAACAGATTGTCCCACATCAAGAACTTCACCCAATTCGAATACGACTTAGCCAACGAGCAATTGCCACAGTGGTCTTTCATCACTCCAAACATGACCAACGATGGTCACGACACCACCATCGACTTCGCTGCTACCTGGGCAAAGAACTTCATGACTCCACTATTGCAAAACGAGTACTTCATGAAGGACACCTTAGTCTTATTGACCTTCGATGAAACTGAAACTTACGCTGCTAAGAACAAGGTCTTCGCCTTATTGATGGGTGGTGCTGTTCCAGAATCCTTACACGGTACTACCGACTCCACATTCTACGAGCATTACTCTGAAATCTCTACTGTTGAAGCCAACTGGGACTTATTCAACTTAGGCAGAAACGATGCCGCTGCCAACGTTTTCGACCTTGTTGCCAAGAAGACCAACGTTGAAAACGACGAGGTTGACACCACCTACAAGGTTAACAACCAAACTTACGCTGGGTACTTGAACGACATCACCCAAGAAGTCCCAGCTCCAAACGTCAACGCTATCAACAAGAGGGGTAACCCAGTCTTACCAAAGATTGTCTCTGCTTGGTCCGATGCTTACTCTTCTCAATCTGCCCGTGGTTTCTTCACCGCTACCACCACCACCATTTCCACTGGTTCTATTCCAGATGAAACTATCACCAAGTCTTCAACTGTTCAAGTGTCTTCTTCTGCCTCTGCCTCTGCCTCTGCCTCTGCCTCTGCCTCTGCCTCTGCCTCTGCCTCTTCTTCTGCTGCTCCTGTCGAATCATCATCTTCTGCTCCAGTCCAATCATCTTCTGCCCCAGTTGAAGCCTCTTCATCCGTCGCTCCAGTTCAAATCACCTCCACTTCTTCCTCCACTCCAGCTTCCGCCGCTTCTTCTATTGCTCCAGTCTTCTCCGGTGTTTTAGCTGCTGATGGTTCCGCTTTATTCGACTTACAATTCCCAGCTGCTTTAGGTCCATGGAACTACGTTTCCGCTGACTTCATGGGCCAAGGTTTGGCCTTAATCAGCCACGGTGAATTCATCGATGGTGCTGCTGCTGGTTCCGCCGCTTCCGTTAAGTTCAACAACGGTTCTTTAGCTGTCACTGTCTCTGAATCTGTCTCTTCTGCTTTAGAACTTACCGTGTCTGCTACTCCAACTCTTGCTCTTGCTAAGGTTGTTGGTACTGCTGTCGTTGTCATTGACAAGCCAAACTCTTTAGCTAAGAGAGAAGTCAGCTCCACTACTCTTTACGCCACTGCTTCTGCCGCTGCTGCTTCATCTTCTGCCGCTGCCGGTGCTGCTTCTTCATCTTCTGCCGCTGCCGTTGTTGCTGGTTCCTCTTCATCTGCCGTTGTTGCTGGTTCCTCTTCATCTGCCGTTGTTGCCGGTGTTTCTTCTTCCTCTGCTAGTGGTTCCACCACTACCACCGGTGCTTCTTCCGCAGAAATTACTTCCACCGAAGTTGTTGTCAAGCAAACTTCTACTGTTATCACTATCACTTCTTGTTCTAACAACGCTTGCTCCAAGGTTCCGGTTACCACCGGTGTCACTGTTATCACCACCACCTCCCACGGTGTTGAAACTATCTACACTACTTACTGTCCATTAACCGCCACTGAAACCGTTGGTGGTGAGAAGACCACTGTTGTTACTATCACTTCTTGTTCTAACAACGTCTGTACCAAGATTCCATCCACTGTTTCCTTACCAACCACCTCCTCCAAGGCTGCAGTTGTCTCTTCTTCTTCTGCTGCCAAGTCCTCTAATTCCTCTGCTAAGGCCACCTCAGCTCACACAACCACTAAGATCGAAACTGCTTCATCCTCTGCTGTCACCTCTGTCAGGGCTGGTTCCTCTACAGTCTCAGTTTCTTCTTACGAAGGTTCTGCTGCCAAGTTAGTCGCTGGTGCCGCTTTCGTCTTACCATTATTCTTATTCTAAAAACTTTCTATTTCTGGCTGTTAGCTAGTATGTTATAGACTGTTCATATACTTTGTTAATTATGTTTCTGTCCTCTTTCAAGACATTTTTAGTACTGCCATTCGTGTTTCCACTTCGGTGTCCGGCTGAACTATAATATTTTCTCGGGCTTCGAATTATAAAGTCGGACCGAGGATCCTATGTATGAACCGTGATTAGAACCGAGCGGAGTTTGGGGAGCACGTGGGAAAGGACATCACAGCCTTCAAAACTCGGTACGTTATAAGTACAAGAATTGAACATTGATACTGAATTTGTACCGCCCACTCTCGGCCAGCTATACAACTCTTTAGTTATTCCAACTAGTTATTATATATGAGACATAACCTAAATGGACAGAATTGAAGTGGGATACTTTAAATAGCTAGCTGTGTAACTGTTATAAGCTGTTTGGTTAATAGTATTACAACTATTTCTACTTGAAATGGAACTGTTATAGAGATTCAGTACGGTAGGAGGTACACCGGTACACCGTACAATGTTCAAGGTTCAAGATATCCGATTAAGCGCGAATCTTGCTCTATCAAGATTCTCCAGTATAATAATTTTCCGGCTGCTGGTGGACACTTTCAGCAGGTAGCTGAAGACGTGCTGCATATGTATGTCCAGCTCATATTTAATTGCGGTTATAAATTATATGTTAGATCGAATTAGTACAATACTACCACGTGGAGTATACAAATTTGATAATATTGAGAGTTGAGAGTGTTTTCTAGTGATAGGTTTCCCTCTTTGTGCTATGGGGATCTTCAGGATTTGTTTAGTTATACAACTGGAAAGAACATAAAGTAAATAGAAGACAATTCCCAAACTTTTCTAGTACTTATATGTTTGTTATACGGTAGACGGTCAATTGATGCCAAGATTTGTGTTGTTTCTTCGATTGTTGAAAGTCTTGTCGCCAAGAACCGCCAAGTGACCCCGAAGTTTTCGATAAGACAAAAATTTGGCTGTCAGAATTAGCTGTGTCATGTGTCACGGTTCATCCGACGTTGAAATTAGCACGTT
>JAKTWX010000399.1:0-20689 GCA_030582275.1 Waltiozyma pijperi | reverse complement strand
AACCCCTTAAATGTCCGAGAGAATCAGCGCGCGGTGGAGTTTTTTTGAAAATTAAATATTCCAGTTGATCTGACCAATATCTTCCAAGTTCTCTTTATAAAAATTACTCCAATAGAGAACCCAGTCACTTCAGCTAAAGAACGATCAGATCAGTTTTGAAAAACCATGAATGCCACACTGTAACCTACATCTCAAGGCAACATACACAGACACAATGGTAAACTGCAAGATCGATCTAATCCAATCCCTCCTTGTTTCATACACTCCATTCTCTAACAACAACAATAATAATAACAACAACAATTCCAACTCACTTATCCCATTAAATCTACTCTTTGATGATATAATTCTCCCTAAATCTTTAAAATTGATCGATGAGAGACGAATTAATGCATATTTTATAACAAATACCACTACAGATGTACTAAGGGGTGAAGGGCAAGATTCAGAGTTGGATCGTTTGATATCTGAGTACATTGCTGGTTCAGCACATGGTCACAGAAAATTAGAATACGTGATACTGGAAAGTTATGAGCAGATACATGATGGTAATGACAACAATAATGATGCGTTAGGGGTTGATGACGTAAGGGGGTCACGGTTAATCAATGTGGATTTGGATTCTTGGTTTTGTTCTTGTTTACAGTTCAACGACAAACTGAAGAGCTGTGATGTTAGACCTATAAGCAATATGGAGACAGGTCAATTGGGAATTAGTGTCTTTCATAGAGGAAGAGGATTGCCCCAATATTATGAACCAGATAAGATGGAAGAACCATCTAAAAGAGATGAAGAAGATGAAGATGATGAGCATGATCCTTTGCCTCCTGTGTGTTCACATTTGATAGCCTCTTATCTACTACATAAATGGATTACTAAGAAAGAGATTTCCTCTGATATTGTGTCAATTCATGAGTTCGTCAAAGTGATAAGTTTGGAAGATTGGCTTAATCGATTTGTCTCTCAATTTTAAAAAGTTAGATTATATGTTATTTATTTTCCGAAAGTTTTGGACATGCATGTCACTACATGATGTCCAATTTGTCGTCCTGTCTGCAAAAATAGGCGCTTGAAATTTGACGTACACATGCGTTTATAAATTTTTGGAATTGGGGCAACATCAAATAATATAAACTGTCAAAAGTTAAAACGGCAACATCGCAAGAAATAAGAACAGTGTTGTAGAAGTTGGAGCAAAGAGTAGTTACCAGAGTAACCCATATTAGTGGCTTATACGCATCACAGACCAACCCAAGCAGAGACATCAATTCACCTCAAACCTGTTCTAAGCTTCCTGTTTATGTCCAACTAATTGAATTTCAAGTTAGAACCCCAGATCGCCATATACAACTAAATGTCAACCACAACATCAGCTTCAGATATAAGATCAGATAAGTCCAACAGTGATAGTTTCAGAAAGAACGTATCTAGAATCAAAAAACTATTCAAGGGAACAACAGGATCCTCCTCATCTTCCTCTTCTGTTTCCTCATCACGCAATTCATCCAGAACATCGCTCAACAATATTCCCACCAATCCTCACAATATGAACAAGACAGTTCCAGAGGATGACGATATGCCCCCATTGAGACCAATAACGTTGAAGGGTTACACTGAAAGCACGAAGAACCACATCATGACTCAAGGAACAGCAGAAGAGATCAGAACGTTGCTCCCTGCAAGATTAACCGTCACCAGCACGTGGCAATTGTTGTACTCCTTGGAACAACATGGAGCCAGTTTGAACTCTCTTTACAGGATCCTCAAAGACCAGAAGGATAAGAAAATATACGATAAGAACGGGTATGTGTTGATAATCAGAGATGCACATGGTGGTGTGTTTGGTGCGTATGTTAACGAGATTTTCCAACCGCATGAACTGAAAAGATACTATGGTAACGGTGAATGTTTCCTTTGGAGTGTGGAGAAGGTCTCCTCTGAAGCTGAGTTTGATCATTCAAATATACGATTCAAGGGATTCCCGTTCACAGGGCTCAATGACTATATCATTTATTGTCAATTCAATTCGATTTCTATTGGGTCTAGTGAGGGGCATAATGGGATTTGGATCGATAGAAATTTGATGCATGGTGTCACTCAGAGATGTGATACGTTTGGGAATGATGTTCTCAGTAAAGAAGGAGAGAAGTTTAAGATCATGGGGCTAGAGGTTTGGATGGTTTGACCAGTTTTAACGAAGATGTTGATTGTTTAGTAATAAAGTGCTATTTATATATAGATTTCTTCGTCTCCTTCAATATCAGTGGGTGTAAGATTGCTATCCCCAGTAGCTTTGCTTCTCCTTTGCTGCTGTTGTTGCTGCATTTCTCTTATATCCTTCTGTAAATCCATACCTCCCATGACTTTATCCTTCGCTTGTTGAAACTCCACCATCCAATCCTTGCTAAACTCAGTTTCCAATCTATGCAATTTCTTACTTATTCCATTTAAATCCTTCATTAGATTGCTTATCATCACCACCCCAGATTCGAAATCTTTCTTATAATGGATCAATTCCGTCTCACTGGTTTCAAGAAGAGAGGAAACTTCTTGATATTTAGATTTTAATACGCCAGAAGTATGCGTTTGGTTAGCAAGGAGTTTGTTCCATTGTAAAGAGACATCCATTGCTGTCATTATAGAGTCATGAAGATACGTCACAGAGTCGAAGTCATCAAGGTGGGAGGGCTCATTGTTGGGTGTTTGATCGTTTACACTTTCTTGATATGAGGAGTTGGTATCAGAGAATTCTTGACCTTCCTCTTCTTCCTCATGATTGAATTGTAATTCTGATTCTCCAGCGGTTAATGGCGATGTGCCGTTGGGTATGGCGTATGTTTGAGAGTTTATGCTTGGCTGGCGGGATCTGCTCATTGTTATTAGGTCTTAGGGAAACTGTGGATGGGTTGGGAAGTTGAATATTGTCTCTTAGAGAGCTTTGGTTTAGAGATTTCATATTCATAAAATGTCATATATTGTATCAGCGGCTAATAATTAATATTGGTCCCGCGCCACGTCACGTGCAGAGCTACTACTGGTACTAGTGCAGCCTGCACAGCTGTCAACAGTGGCGTCGTTCGGGTTGGCGTTGAAAAAAACAGCTGAATAGCAACACCAAATTTAGAAGAACCAAAGGATCAGATTCTCCAAATTTACCAATTCACTCTCTTAAAAACCCACGGTGGTTCTCCATTCATTCAGACCACCACCACCACAATGAACCAGAGTACGTCTTTAGACATCAAAGACCGACTTCGTCCGTTCGGTTTGTCTTTTGAGAAATCTCTCAGTGACTTAATCAAAGGTATTAGATCCCATCGTGAGCCTGAAGATCAATTGCAATTCCTCCAAAGATCAATTCAAGAATGCCGTCAAGAGGTCAAATCGTCAGACTTGCAAATCAAAACCATGGCCGTCTTGAAACTGTCGTATTTGGAAATGTATGGGTTTGATATGACATGGAGTAATTTCCAAGTTTTGGAGATAATGTCCTCTAGTAAATTCCAACAAAAGAGAATCGGGTATCTCAGTTCGCTACAAAGTTTCCGTAATGACAACGACGTGCTAATGCTCATGACCAATCTTTTGAAGAAGGACCTCAATTCCGCCAAGGTGCAAGAAGTCAGCGTTGCCCTATCAGGTTTAGCCAATATCGTGAGCACCCCATTGGCTCAAGACATCACCGAAGATATCGTCAGATTGTTAAAACATTCGAAGCCATATGTCCGTAAGAAGGCCGTGTTGACGATGTATAAGATCTTCTTGAAGTACCCTGAGGCGTTGAGGGCCCATTTAGACCAATTGGTGGAGAAGTTGGAAGATGAAGATGAGGCTGTTGTCACCGCTACAATCACCGTGTTCTGTGAATTGTCCAAGAAGACTCCGACGTTGTTGGTTCCTTTGGCTCCAAGACTGTACCAATTGTTACAGAACACGAACAATAACTGGATGTTGATCAGATTGTTGAAGCTTTTCTCGTCGCTTTGTCTCATTGAGCCACGGTTGAAACAGAAGCTGCTATCGCCGGTGCTACAGTTGATGTCCAAGACCAAGGCCTCTTCTTTGGTGTTTGAATGCGTGAATTGTTTGGTACAAGGTGATATGATCGGAGTTGAAGATTACGAGATCGCCAAGCTATGCCTCGAGGAGTTGTGTTTGTTCTTCAACAATAACACGGACTCGAATTTGAAATTCGTGGGGCTTTTAGCATTCCATAAGATCGGATCGATCAATTGCCAATTCATCCAGCCTTACTCAGACTATATCTTCCAGTTCCTTACTGACCAAGACCAAACTATCAGAGAAAAAGCCATTGATTTGATCGACGGGGTTATAACCGAGGACAATCTCTTCCAAACCGTCAAGACTTTGATGATCCAGCTGATCCCTGAAGACGAGGACGACAGCGGCAGCACTAAGACCGTCCTCACAGACTCGTACAAATTGTCAGTCATCCAGAAGATCATTCATATCTCGAGCATGTCCAATTACGCCAACATTCCGTCTTTCGAGTGGTACTTATCAGTTCTTGTTGATCTTTTGGACCTCACCGTCTTGAACCAATTACCAACAAAGACCATTGGTCAGATGATCGGTTCACAGTTTCAAAACATCGCAATCAGAGTCCCTAGTATCCGTAAGGAGATCATCAAGACCTGTGTCACGTTGGTTTCTGATGCGAAATATCTTGAATCGATCCCGGAGGTTTTGAAAGATGTTGTTTGGATCTTGGGTGAATACTGTGAATTTATCGCAAACGGAGACGATCTCATCAGTTCGATTCTCAGCAAATCTACGAGACTGTACCAATTGCCTCGTGATGTTCTTATGGGTTACATTCCTGCGCTAGTTAAGGTTTATTGTCGATTTGTGAATAAGGAACCCGTCGATGTTTCTCAGATCTTAACTCTTACTGATAAGTTGATTTCGTTCTTGGAACCTTTGACCTTGAACAAAGATTTCGAAATCCAAGAAAGATCTTTGGAGTTCCACGAGTTTTTGAAATTGATCCCAGATGCCATCGATCAGCAATCGGGATTGCCTGTTTTGCTATCGGAGATTTTGCCTTCGTTTTTCACAGCTTGGGAAATCACACCTTTGGCTGCCGGTTCTCAGCAGAGCATCTCCAAGCCTTTTGATTTGGATTTGGATTCAGTGATCAATGCCGACGACTGGGACCAGCTAAGAGATACTCTAAGAAAAGAGGACGAAGACTTGGACGAAGAAGGCGACGAGTTCGAGGAACAGCTGTTCGAAGACCAGGACAACTTTCATCACGAGGGGATGTACAGTGACAGCGATGACGAGGATCTTGGCTACGAACGCGAAAACACAGAGGACAATGCTGAGAAGAAGCTCAGACGTTTGCAGAGAATCAAAGACGATCCATATTACATTTCCACCGACTCCTCATCGAAGAACAAAACCAAGACCAACAACAACAACAAATCAGAGGATACCATCGATTCTAAGAGCACAAGTGCGTCTTTCAACATCGAGGTGGAGGACCCTTCGCCTAACGTCTCTACGTCCAAGACAAAGGCAAAGAAGAAGAAAACCGTCATTCTCTCTGACGAAATCATTGGTACGCCTTCTTCGATCCATTCCGGCTCCTCATTGGCCACCACCGGCACCACCACTACTACAACGACAACAGCAAAGGACAACAATAATACACTGAAGAAGAAGAAGAGGCTCTTGAATTTGGACAGTTCCAATTTGGAAAACTTCTCAATGTCAAGTCCAGTCTCAGAACAATCCAACCATACATCGACTTCTTTGAAGAATTCTGATGAGATCAGTCAAGATGAATTGATCAAAATGCAAAACCAGTTAAATCAAACATCAATTACCGAGAATATCGACCAACAGAACCAGCAAGAGGAGGAAGAAGTTGTCGTCATTAGAAAGAAGAAGAAAAGTAAGAAGAAGACAAATGAAGAAGGTGATACTAAAGAGAAGAAAAAGAAGAAGAAAGCCAAAAAGGTTGTTGACGTGAGTGAGGAGTGAGTGGAAGGGTATATTTAATAAACTTATATTGCATCTACATTATAGTTAGACAGCTACGTCGATTCGGACAAATGCAGTATTATGCATGCCCGAAGATTTTAGATTGTAGAATTTCAAATTTCAAACGTACATGAAAGGTTTATGTTTGATGTGCCATATCAAGGCATCTTACAGGTCCTCAATTGAATGTTTGGAGTAACAAATGTATTGATCACTCATGATAGAACACCGGTCACGTGAATTTTACTAATTCAAGATCGAGTTGAGATTGATCGGATTGCAGAATTCCTATCATAAATTTATCCGCGATTTTCGGAAAAACTGTACCAAATAGACGACACCTGTAGCGGCAATAATTATACAAGTGCTACAGCTAGACTAGAAAACATTGGTGATTTTGATGATCATTATTAACAGCTCTTGAGGTGTAATATCCAGTACTTATATTAATGTAATCATTTAAGTAAAAATATTAGAATCGACTATCAAATTTCAACGTATCGGTTAAGGAATGTCACGTGTAAATTTGAGATATCCTATACAAATTTCGATACGTCTCGTCCCTCGGCCCTTCAAAGTCCAGAAAGAGACGAGATGAGCTAGGCGGACACCGGATAAGGTTAAAATCTCTAGCCGGAAGGGAAATTGCGGGAGGTTACTGCCCGCCCCCGCCTACGTACTTTACTATGTGCTGTGTAATTTATCGGATCGATGTGATGAAAGAACCCGCGTAGACTGTTAGTGCTAGCGGGCAAAGAACAAAAAAACCAAAAAAGCGGTGTCAATTTTCTAAAGGTTGGCCCGCTTTTATATATTAAACGATTTGTCCCCAACAAACTGATAGACATAACTATCTCACCATAAAGAATCAAGCAGTTACCTCCACTCAATTGATACTTCTTCTCCTCTTCACGCCGATCCCAATTCACAAACCACAAATCCACATCTAAATGTCTCCAGTTGAATTCAAAGAAAACACTATTATCACCGTTTTCGGTGCTTCTGGTGATTTAGCAAAGAAGAAGACCTTCCCAGCCTTATTTGGTCTTTTCAGAGAAGGCCACCTTTCTTCTAACATCAAGATCTACGGTTATGCCAGATCCCACCTCTCAATTGAAGACTTGAGAACAAGAATCAAATCCTACTTGAAGACTCCAACTGAAGAATCCAAGGCTAAAGTTGAACCTTTCTTACAATTAATTGAATACATCTCTGGTCCATACGACACTGCTGAAGGTTTCGTCAAATTGAACCAATCCATCCTTGAATACGAAAGCAGCAACAATGTCCAACAGCCACACCGTTTATTCTACTTGGCCTTGCCACCATCTGTGTTTGTTGACGTTGCCAAGCAGATCAAAGAACAAGTTTACGCCACCAATGGTATCACCAGAGTTATTGTTGAGAAGCCATTCGGCCACGACTTGGATTCTTCCAGACAGTTACAAGAGCAATTGTCTCCTTTGTTCAAAGAAGAAGAACTATTCAGAATCGACCATTACTTGGGTAAGGAGATGGTCAAGACCTTATTGGTTTTAAGATTCGGTAACCCATTCCTCAACGCCTCTTGGAACAAAGAACACATCCAATCCGTGCAAGTCTCCTTCAAGGAGCCTTTCGGTACCGAGGGTAGAGGTGGTTACTTCGACAACATTGGTATCATCAGAGACGTCATCCAGAACCATTTGTTGCAAGTGTTGACCTTGTTAACCTTGGACAAGCCAAAATCCTACAATGCCGAAGCTGTTCGTGATGAGAAGGTCAAATTGTTGAAATCTATCAAGCCTTTCAAGTTCGACGACATCTTGATTGGTCAATACGGTAAGTCCGAAGACGGAAGCAAGCCTTCCTACTTGGATGACGAAACCGTCAATCCTAACTCCAAGGCCATCACATACGCCGCCATCCCGTTGGAGATCGATAACGACACATGGAGAGGTGTCCCTATCATCATGAGAGCCGGTAAGGCCTTGAACGACGGTAAGGTCGAAGTGCGTATCCAATACAAGCCAGTTGACCAGAACGATATCTTTGCCGACATCCCATCCAACGAATTGGTCATCAGAATCCAACCAAAGGAAGCCGTTTACATCAAGTTGAACTCTAAGCAACCAGGTTTATCCAACTCCACTTCTTTAATCGATCTAGACTTGACCTATAACTCCCGTTTCGGTGATTTCTGGATCCCAGAAGCCTACGAATCCCTAATCAGAGACGCTTTGAAGGGTGACCACTCCAACTTTGTCAGAGATGACGAATTGGATGAATCTTGGAAGTTGTTCACTCCTTTGTTGAACTACTTAGAGTCCGAAGAAGGCCCAGCTCCTGTCGTGTACCCATACGGTTCCAGAGGCCCAGAACAATTGCCTCAATTCTTGAAAGACCACAGCTACGTTGTCAACAAGGAACACATCTACCAATGGCCAGTCACCAAGCCTCAATTGTAAGGAAACAAATAAAGAAAAAAAAATAGGGTGAAAGTAGTAGTGTTAGAAGGTGAAGAGCTGGTATCTGGCACGAACAGTTTAGGTTGAATGGTCTTTGATAGATTTTAATGAACGTGTGAATTCTATAATGAACAAAAATAGTTACAGTAACTATGTGCGTGTGTTTTTTCTTCTTCTAATATACAACAAGATCATATACTTTTAACATCTAATCAAAAGTGATCTTCTTTGGCTTCTTGGACATATCGACATCTTTGAAGAAGGCACCATAAGCACCGTGTTCCTTCTTCTTGGTGTGAGTCCCGAACTTCTTAAGTTCTTCAGGAACAGGTTGGTTGGCACCATTCAAGACGTTAACCAAGGCACCAGCAAGATGCTTTTCATTCTCAGTGAACAAAGTGTGAGCAGTACCGTATTGGCCAGCTCTACCGGTTCTACCGATTCTATGGACGTAATCTTCCACGGTCAATGGGAAAGTCAAGTTGATCACGGTCTTAACGTTTGGAATATCTAAACCTCTAGCGGCGACATCGGTGGCTAGCAACAAGTTGGACTTACCTTGCTTGAACTCTTCCAAGGACTGTGTTCTTTGTTGTTGGGATAAATCACCGTGGATGGCGGAGACTTTGTAGCCTTTGGACTGCAACAATCTTTCGATTCTGGTGGCTTCTTTCTTGTATAAAGCAAAGATCAAAACCTTGTCGTTGGCCTTGTCGCCGGATTGGTACTTCTTCAAGAGACCCAACAATTTGCCCTCTTTGGAGAAATGGTCAATGACTTCGACGATCTGAGTGATACGCTTGTTGGCAGACAATTCGTCTCTGTCACCGATGGAAACCTTGACTGGGTCCTTCATGAAGTTCTGGGCAATGTCACGGACTTCCTTTGGCCAAGTAGCAGTGAACATAAGTGTTTGTCTTTCTGGGTTTTGAGAGGCCCTCATGACGTTCTTGATATCTTCTTCAAATCCCTTCTCCAACATACGATCAGCTTCATCCAAGGTCAAGTATCTCAACTTGGACAAGTCGACACAGCCTTCATTCATCAAATCGATCAATCTCCCCGGAGTAGCAATGACAACATCGGCTCTCTTCAAATCACGACGCTGTTGTTCTTTAGGAACACCACCGTAAAGACAAACAATGTTCAAACCTTCCAAATCGGTCAATTTCTTCAAGTTGTCGTAGATTTGAGAAGCCAATTCTCTGGTTGGGGAAACAGCCAACACTTTGATTCCCTTGGCCTTGTTGTTGACAATGTTGTTAATGGCTGGGACACCAAAGGCAAAAGTCTTACCGGAACCGGTCTCAGCAACACCGATAACATCACGACCAGATAATAAATATGGCCATGAGACAGATTGAATTGGTGTTGGTTTTGGGAACTTGGAGATCTCAGATTGGATCTTTGGGGAGAATTGGATCTGAGAAAAAGCAAGGATTGGTCTTAAAGAGGTGGTTAATGGATCTTCAACAGTGACATCGTTTTCTTTGTAGAAGGTATCGATGGATGATTGTGGGTAAGAAGTTAATTCGGCAGCTTGAACGTAGCCGGAAGTGGAAGCTGGGGTAGTAGAAGCAGCTGGAGCAACGACAGCTGGATCTTCAGTAGATGCAACTTCTGGCTGTTCTTCTTGCTTCTTAGACTTGTCCTTCTTTTGTTTCTTTTCCTTCTTATCCTTCTTGTCTTTCTTGTCTTTCTTATCTTTCTTATCTTTCTTGTCTTTCTTCACCTTCTTCTCGGAGACCTCGACGTCATCTTCAGCAGAGTGTTTTCTCTTCTTGTTTTCCAATTCTTCTCTAGCCATTTTTTGTCTGTGTATTTATGGGGATGGGATCAATTAGGACAAAGCTGGATAAATGTGTCTTTCTGTTCACAGTGTCTATGCAAGCTCATCTCTATCGAAAATTTTTATTAGCTTGCAAACTTACACGGAAATGTCTGGCAGTTTAGAAGATACTCGCGGACGTGATTGGTATTCTTTATGACTAAGCGGATTTAGCCTCTAACCTCTAGCACGCTTTCCTGATCTCCGATGTGATAACTCTGGTATTGTAGTTTGAAGCTCATTTAAAATCCAAAGTGTTTTCTCTTAACTACGGTTCACAGGTGACAGCCTGCCTGATTATGTGTCAACTGTTGAAAATTTTGAGAAGAAGATTCAAGAACTAGCGGCTAATGGCGGCTGATTCCTCAGTCCAACACGTCTGAATACGGATATTTTACTACAACCAATACCTGATTTTGAATTATATTTCATTTTCAGCTAATCGAAGAAACAACCATTTACTGCAAAGAGTTTTCAAACGCGTCATGGCCGTACATTCCTTCTCCAAATTCGGTCATCTCATGATCGTTCATCGAAGATCTTACGTTTTAATTTTAAAATTGACAGAATTACGGGCATTTTGCCAAGGGGCCGCAGTAAAACTATATATTCAGGAAACTTGATTACTGATCTGATGATCATATCACTTATTTGTTGTTCACTCAAACCCAAGGATCTCAATATTGTATCAGAACCATATCACGGGTTTGTCTTACATATACACCCTCTTCTCACTTCACTCCAACTTCACAAGTCAACCCCATCAAACTAAGGAGAACACTCACATCCAGACACGTGAAAAATTAAGAAACTCAACACAATGAGTTCCAGCAAGATCCTCAGCAGGGGAGAGATCGAGCACCGTATAAGCCAAGGTGATTGCATCGTGATATACAAAGACCATGTTCTCAAGTTGAACAAATGGATAGATCGTCATCCAGGTGGTGATAAGGCCGTATATCATCTAGTTGGGAGAAACGCCACTGATGAAATGATCGCTTATCATAGCGACGAGACTCAAGAAACTTTCACTAAGTGGAGAATCGGTAAGATCGACTACGAATGGGAGAACTTCTTGCCTCCGATTCAAGGTGGGATTTACAGATCTTTACAAGAGCAACATCAAGAGAAGCAACTACAACAAGAAACAGATAAAGGTGATGTAATTGTGTGCTCTGGTGCCAAGCTGAACAACCCCACAGGGGAAGAAGATTCAATATCTGAAGAATGTCCCAACTCCAACGACTCCACGGATGCTACCGAAGTGAGTGAACCCGAAACAATTATCAAGAAAGCTATAATGTCAGGGGAAATCACAGCCACTAAGATCAGACCGTTGATCAAGCAGGGAGACATCCCAACTTTGGATAAGAAAGAATACTACGAGAAGAAAGTCGTCAAGGATCCATCAGACACGTTCATGAACTACGACAGAAGCCTTGTCAAGGAAGACATTGAATCGTTACCATCACTGGACCGCAAGACTCAAGAGTTCCTCTCTGAAGAATACAACAAGCTACATCAAAAGATCATCGATGATGGTTGGTATCAATGTAATTACTGGAAGTACGGTGAAGAAGCCTTGAGAATTGGCTCATTGTTGGCCGTTTCGTTTCTCTGTTTATATTGGCGTTATTATTTCGTCAGTGCCGTTGCTATGGGGTTCGGATGGCAACAGTTGGTGTTCATCGTTCATGACGCAGGCCACATTTCGATCACACATAATTATCAAATCGATAACATCATCGGAATGACATTGGCTTCATATATTGGTGGGTTGTCAGTTGGGTGGTGGAAAAGAAACCATAACGTTCATCACTTAATCACCAACGATCCGGTTCATGATCCTGATATCCAACATTTACCCTTCTTTGCCGTGTCTACTCGATTGTTTGGTAATGTTTACTCCACTTACTACGAGAAATTCCTTTGGTTCGATGCATTTGCTCAGAAATTGATACCTTTCCAGAACTACATGTATTACCCACTCTTATGCTTTGGAAGATTCAATCTCTATAGATTGGCTTGGGAACATGTCTTAATGGGGAGAGGTCCAAAGAAAGGTGTTGCGGCTTGGTTCAGATGGTACGAATTGTTTGGATTGGCGGTTTTCAATTTCTGGTTCTTCTATTTGATCATTTACAAAACACTTCCTGATAATTGGACAAGGTTTAACTATGTGATGGTGAGCCATGTGACTACGATGATTGTTCATGTTCAAATCACATTGTCACATTTCGCAATGTCCACTTCAGATTTAGGGGTCAGTGAATCGTTTGTCTCAAGACAAATGAGAACTACGATGGATGTTGATTGTCCGGAATGGTTTGATTATTTCCATGGAGGGTTGCAGTTCCAAGCGGTCCACCACTTGTTCCCTCGTGTCCCAAGACATAACTTTAGAGCCATCCAGCCTTTGGTTATTGAGTTCTGTGAGAAAGTTGGGTTGAAATATTCGATTTATGGATTTGTCGATGGGAATGAAAAGGTTATTGGTAAATTGGCAGAGATCGCTCAACAGGCTAAGATCTTACACGACTGTACCAGATCCATGAAGAACGATGCCATCAGAGAGGGTAAGGTGTTTGATTATTGAAAGTTAGTAGAACTGTATATACATGATAAGTAACTATTAGCTACATAGTACAGCAGCCAGCTACGTACAGCATATAGCATATAGCCTACAGGCTACAGCTGTAACGCTGTAGCACTGCAGATAAAGGATTTACAGTCCACAGTTTCCTCTGCGATTATGGAACAATAAACTGTAAAATGTCCACGCGGTTTGTACACGAATTCCCAAGACCGGCGGTACTTATGCGAACTGTAGGGCTTAGTAGCCGTATAGACTGTGTAGTACTAGTAATACTGTATAGTACTAGTACAGTTGGACAGTCAACGCTGGTTGCAACCTTTTTGGCTTTGGGGTTTTTGTGGGGGGTTTTTTTTTCCATGGACTAACTTTACACTAACTCTTATACCCTCCAATGAACACGCTTCATACAACTAACCATCATGGCGGTATCAATCATAGATAAACTGCCCATTCCCATCCTACAATATATCGTCTCGACGCATCTTTCCGACCTTTCGCTGTACGATTACTTCAAGATCTCTCAAACTTGTAAGACTTTCCATTCGATAGTGCAATCTTTGATCCTTTCCTTTGGCGATCACCAATCAAATCATGACTCTTTGAAATTCATCTCTAAGGACTACGAAATTCTCCCACCGGTCACAGAACTGTCCCATTTCAAGTACATGATCACCAAGAAACCATATATTCATTTCATCTTGCAATTATCCATATTTGACACTACGAACCTCGACGTGGACATCATATTGCGGGTCGAACAAACCATCGAAGCCATTGCCAAGTATCGAAGACATAAGGATGTGAAGATTACGTGTTTCTTTCTAACTGAAGATGCTGCCAGTTTGGCGTTTGGAGCTCAGAAGTATCTTTACAATTTCGACCATACAAATTATGACCATTTCAAAAAAGAGTTCGATGTTATTTTCAAGGCTTACAGAAGCTCAGTGAAGATGTGGAAAAGCAAAGGTAAGCATAGATCATTCTTGAAGATCAGCTTGTCGATTTATCAAGGAGATTCGTATAAGGGGTTGCTTAAGGAACAATACGACGGAGCTAATTCTTCCACCGATCTCCAACAAAATTACGATCTTTTCTCCATCGGAGCTCATGATTACGATTTCGGTAATGAGTTGAAAGTGTTACCAGGGTTGTTAATCGTGCCAACGGATCAGTTCACTTTCAGCATTAAGGCTTCAAATCTCGAAAAAATCAGCGGGATAATGAATATTGAAGACACCAGCAAGTCGTATGGTGAATATGAAATAGAGAGATTCTTTAAACAATCACATTTGCCAAGGGTTAGAATATATGAAGGTGCTAGGGTGGTTAATGGGTTTGATTTGGGGCTGTTTGCAAGATATTTCCCGCTTTTGGAAGAGCTCAGAGTTAGATCCTTGAACGATGTGTCCCAGTTCAGTAGACGAGTGCCACAGACAGAGATCTCAGTTGCTTGTTTTGAGAACCTCAAATTGCTGGAACTATTCGGAGATGCTGTCACTTTGGAGAATCTTCGATTGCCTGCGCTCAGAACATTGAAGATTTCTATCCACCAGAGCTACCTCAATAATGACGCTTTGAAATTGACTTCGAAGTTGAAAATCTCCAACGTGCAAGTGTCTGACAAGATGGAGAAGTTGGTGCTATCTTTTGAAAGCTCTGCGACCAGATCTTCAAGCTCTATTGTGTCCGAACAGAACTGTCTGATCGAAGTGTTCACAAACATCAAATTCCCTAACGATCTGAAGGAGATTGTGATTAAGGACCAAATGGATAACATCATCAACTTATTTCAAAGTAAAGGAGGCATATACAACTACTTCCCAACAAACATTCAAAAGTTGACTTTGAAAACAACAGATTCCGTTGATATTGAAAGAAACCTGATATTACATGAGAAATTAAACCTCTTTGACCCTGTTAGAGGATGGAAATTACCACCAGATTGGTATTATTCTTTAACAGAGTTGATCGGTGATGAGATCCCGATCCCATGGGACCAGCAGTTCAGTAGGTTTCATACTCTGGAGACGTTCAAAGCCGTTATCAACTTCAAGCATCTTTTGAGACTACTTCTTCAGAAGCTGGAGAGTTCCAATTCAACCACGGGAGGATGTTTTGTCGTTCATATTGATCCTGATAATTTCCCAACTTTGCGAACTTTCTCTTTGGATTTGATAAATTTCAATGTCTTCAAATGGTACAACATAAAGAATCATAATACTCCATTGAGTATCAAGATGAGAATTAGCGTTAAGGGCATCACTTTGGTATTGAAAGCCATCCAACGGAAATTTTGCGAAGAGTTTTTGATCATCGATCAAGATGTCGAAATTAACGTGGTATATATTTAAGTATTTGTTATAGGTTATATGACACCTAGCAGCAGTTAATTAGCTCCTCAGTTAGCTTGAAGCATGTGACTTTAGTAGATCCCGACCCGGATCTACGTCCAAGCTACGTCCGCTGGAATGCTGATTATGAATGTTCGCTAGTTTCAATGGATCACACATGTTCTCATAGATAGATAGCTTTAATACAACAGACAGCTATTTTAGGTAAACTACTGACCGTATACTGCCGGAATGTCTCCTCTACTACCAGCTCCTCAGGATACACTCTCCACTACACAACTATAATATTACAGTATTCCCCTGTTGAGGTTGACTACCTGTCTACAGTTGTATAGAAAGGATTTGTACCTCATTGTTGACTTACTTTATGAAATACTATATAGAGCTATGATGAAACAGACGAAGTACCAGAACAGGAATTGTTCTCGTTAAATAGACGGTCCGGAGAGAAGAGAATAACAAGTTGGATTTGCATAACCGATTCGACAACCTGACCGGTTGGATTTGCATAACCGATTCGACAACCTGACCGGTTCTTTAACATCCCCATATATACTGAGATATAAGAACTCAAAGTTTATCCTGCTCAGCAATGGAACCAACATTCAATCTCTGTAAAACATGGCTTAGTTCCTGATCTGCCGTTTGATCGGTGTTACCCATATTCTGGTATAGGGACTGATGTAACTGGAATTCGGAGCCAGTGGTCCCATCATGAGGTTTCATATCGAAGTATCCACCTGCTCCTGATCCTGATCCAGAACCATGATTATAACTCTGTTCTTCAAACATTGGAGTAGCCAATGCGGGCGTATTCACTCCCTGTGATGAGTCGCCAAGATAATTCGAAGAGTGCTGTGGACTTTGAGAATCAGCAGAAGACATATTCAGTGACCTTGGAGATCCTGGTATGGAATGGTTGGCGCTTCTTACCGGCGTTCCACCGTTTGGATGAAGGACGTTACCAGATGCTCCAACGGTCGGTTTCAAAGGAGATGGTTCTTGTATCTCAAACTTAGGAAGAAGCATGGAGGAAGTTATCTGTAAACGTGGCTTCATGGCAGATTCGATGTGGTTGGCCGCCGAGGAAGATAAGACACTAACAGAGGGGTTGGCTTCTGTGACAGGCGCAAGATTACTCGTCGATTGAGAAGTCTGGGCAGTGATCGTTGCTGCAGGGTATGGTGAGCTCAGATTTGGACTTGAGATGTTTACTTTGCCGATTCTAGTCATCAAACTGTCATTGGAAGCGGAACCATGGCTACCACTGTATTTAGCCAGAGCTGGCCCTGGAACTCCCTCGACACTGCTAGTACCACTGCTATGGAAGGCGTATTTTTTGCCGTAATAGTTCAATCTGTCGGTAAAGTTGTTGAAACTTGTGAAGTTCTTCAAATCCAAAACCCATCTCTTGAAGTCCACATCGCTCATCTCGTCTGTCTTCTTGAACACCACGTTTTGCGAGTCAGAAGAACTTCCATGATTGATCACGTTCAACTGGAACTTGTGGTCGTTCACCTCTACCAGAATGCAGTCGTTCAAATCAAAGGAATGCAAGGGCTCAAAGTTCTCCACCAAGTTGTAAGACTTAAATTCATGGAGGTGCGTGAGTGTTAGGATGTAAAAGCTCTTGGCGTAATTCTTGAAGAACTTGGACTTCTTGTTGAAATATCCAGACCTGATGGTTTTGGAAATCACCGACTTGTTGAACGGATACTTGATGTCACTGAGCTTTCTTCCTTCTGGGATTGGCTGGCCGTGTTTGAGATCTAAAAGCAACTTCGGTTTGGCTGCCTTCTCAATGAACTTATCCCATTCGTAATGATGTGGCTTCGTGACGATACCTTCGTGCAACTCGTTGATCAAGTCATTGTAGTAGACAAAGATCTCTTGCGAGATCAACTCACCGTACTTGTTCAAAGATTCAGAAATGGTTTTGTAAATGATCGATTCCAGCTGCATCGCTGTAGTTTGCAAGTTGACATAGGCCTCTTCTAGATAATTCTCCTGGTTCAACTGTTGCTTCAACTGCAATTCCAATCTGAGTTTAAGAAGAAACGGATCCTTGATAGAATGGCCATTACCACCACTTTGCAAAACCTTGACTGACTGCAAGTAATCATTCAGGATCTGACCTGTGATGGCAATCTCTTTATTCATAGAGTTTTTGAAATCACCGCTCAATAACTTGATCTCTTTGCATTTCTCAAACAAATCTCTCTGCAAGTCCTCTAACAGAGGCAACACGTTTCTCTCTAACTCTTTAGAGATCAGCAACTGTTGCTTACTGAGATTCAAATGGTATTTCTTCAACAAAACTTGAACGTCTTGAATGGAACCGTTACCAAACCCAGTGAAGAAGCTCTGTTTCTTACGGTTCTCAACTTTTGGTTCCACGATTTCAAACAACATATCGTTTGTAGTGATATCAAACTGGTCATGAGCTTCTTCTGCTTCGCCACTGGGAGAATTGCCACCAGCCCCATTGAAGCTATTATTGCTGTTATTACCATTACTATTGCCGGCGTTCGAGGTTGAAGAGCTGGAAGAAGGCGTGAGATTCAGGCTGATCTGCGATTTGGAAAGAGACTTAGCATGTTTGTGGATCTTTTCTTTGATCATAGGCTTCAGTTGGTCTTTTGTCTTCATCATAGCAGCAGATGTTCCAGACCCTAGGTTCAGACTGGATGTTGAGGCATTACTAGAGTGTTTCAAGATCCCTTTGGCCTTTGGTCTGATATTAGTGAAGAAGGGGAAGTCTATCTGATTGGTAATGTTGGAGTTGATCTTACTGAATTCCTTATTGCTGATGATGATACATTTGAAGTAGTTGATCAAAGATTTAAGAATTTGCCGCCAGAGTTCAAATCTCTTGCTGATAGTCTCTGTGGGATGGGCATCAACAGGAACACATGTGAAAAAGGGAGATTGCGGATGGGATTTTGGAAGGATGTTCTGGTCTTCTTCCTCCATTTTTGCTATGCAGTGGTGTGAATCCTGATGTGGTCAACAGTTGAAGATGTGTGATTCAGTCTGAAGGTGAACGTGTCTGAACTTTGAGAGAAACTTTTATAAGTTTAGATGTTTAGATGAATCGGCAGGGAAAACGCCGATTGTAGCTTGTGACGTGACTTGTAGGATGGCTGAAGCCTGGTACCGCGGAACTTGGAACTATGAACTTTGAATCTGAGCTGGCAGTTGGTCAATGGTTCATGGGGATTCCGAATTAATATATAACAGGTATATAATGGGTCTATGTCTATATAAAGATCTGCGCTTTGGGCGAGCAAGAAAACTTTTTACTGACAACGTTGGTTAAATTTAAAACAAATTCACAAAATGTTATTGTTGTACTCTGACAATTCTAGAATCTCCCCAGAATTCAATTTTCAAAATTACGTAGTTTACGTATAGTGGCGCAAACACCGCCTCAAACATTATTATATTCTGCCATCTATTGCAGTGCAATAAGTCAAACACCCAAACATCAACCGTCCTTGCAACCCTGGAAATTGGAATCGGGAAGCAGCTTGTAATTTATCACGTGGTTTTTACATAATCATACCTTTCAGCCGTGCGCGACTATTGCCCTATTCGGCGAAAGCTGACAGATTGTCGCATTCACACCGACCCACAAATTGGAGAAAAGTTGGACTTGGGTGGCACTCAGGCTTCAAGCTTTCAGCTTTGAAAACAATATTAAAAGTATTTTGTTGAATTTGTAACGTCTAGATTATAACTGGATATCAAATTCTACACATATTGCTTCGATTCCAAGCATACACTTTCCACTGATCACAGCATGCCATACACGGATGAAATCCCAGAGGCCGAGAGCGCCATATATGAACAACTCCTTGTTATCCGTTCAAAACTATCAGCCTTGAAAAGGGATCGTACTCAATATCTTACCTCTAAAGACGTTCTTTCAACATACAATGAAGTTTTCCAGTTGGTGAAGCAGTTGAAAGTTGTCAGAGATCAAACCCAGCATCAGCTCAATAAAGTCGACTTGATCATTGATGATATCTTCCAGTTGCTTTCTTTGTTCTTCATCACCGTTGGTTTGATTAATACTGCCCCTGCCACGTATGCCTCGCTGACCACCGTTCAAAGATTATTGGAGCACTTGAACGAGTCGTCGGTCTACACAGTCCACGACCTTGCTCCTATCAAGCAAAGATTACAGGAAATTACCAAGATTGTCAACGGTGGGGAAGACACCGATGGTAACAGCAACAAGAACAACGACGAAGAATTGGCTTTATTGAAGTTCAAATTGAAGCAATGTCTTGAAGACTACAAAGTTGTCGAAAGCAAAGTTGAGAAAGTGGACTCCAAGTTGCAGTCTCTTTTTGAAGAATTGGTCACTATTAGAAGAAAATTACTAAGTACTGCCGCTAGACCAAACTTCACCTCCTTGGAAATCAAACCTATTGTTGACAGATTGCAAGAATTAGAGAATCACAGAGACTCCAGCGGTAAGTTCCAGTCCTTGGAAACAGATAAAGTGATTTTGGACGGCCAGAATGTCCTTAACGGGTTGCTAGACGAATGCCACACATTAATCGATGATTTAAACGCCCATAACTTCAAACTTGACGAGTCCCTGAAGCCTATTTATGATCGTTTGATCAACTTGAAGACCTCCTTGGAGGACTTGCTCGTCACCAGAAGATGGACCTTAAGACAGACAGATCTTTATCAATACCAAAAGGATATCCAAGAAATCGACGATCTTAGAGTCAATGGGAAGTTCCCAACCACAGACCCATCAACGGCCGCTGCTACTGCTGCTTCCAAGTCCCAAGCCATCCTGTTGTATCTCTTGAGAAGATGCTACGCTATCATCTACAAGCTTTTAGAATCTTCCGAGCCTGTCTCCGAAGCCTTGCAGCCTATACACAATCAGTTATCCACCGTCCGCCGTTGTCTTTTGGAGTTGAAGAGAATAGGAGGAATTAACTCCGCCAGAGAGTTATACCCTTATCAGATGAAGTTGGCTTCCTTAGACAACTTGAGAGTCGATGGTAAATTCATAGTCGATGGACAAGTCCCAGAAGGTCAAGGTACGCTTACGGCATTATTGGCTGAGTGTTACGATATTTGTGAGGAATTGAAGATTGACGCCGAGGAAGCTGAATCAAAAGCCGAAGACGCCGAGGATGAAGATGGTGAGATTGGTAGCGTGTACGATAACGAGAATGTCGAGTATGAATACGTCGACGATGAAGAGGACGATTACCAAGAAGATGAAGAGGACCAAAGCAGATATGCTAGTTATGCTCCTTCAGAAGTTGAAGTTTGATGAGATATTGTTGTGCACTGCATGGTTCTGGTGAAGTAGGAGACTATTTTTGTTTCCTTCTGATTTATTTATACTGTTATTTATAAACTCAAAGTTCAATTAATATATATTTATGTGTTTTCAAGTTTGTATCTTTCAAGGTGCTCATCA
>JAKTWX010000398.1:2810-22261 GCA_030582275.1 Waltiozyma pijperi | reverse complement strand
GTTAGCTGTTAGCTCTTCCTAGACTTGTGCATTTAAGCAAACTACACGTCTCTACAAGAGCTATTTGTCTTGAGGTAACATACAATTGATATGGCATGAGAAAAGTGGTACAAATCCGGGATTTACCGATTTGGTTTTGTGTCTATTGTTTCTCAACAAGTTACCCGGCTGGAGAATCACAACAGAATGCTCGCGCGCAAATTTCCTTTCTTGGAAACAGAATACATTGCTTACCTCTTTTGGACATTTTTTTCATAATTTATTTTAATTAAAACGATAAATTTGTAATTCGTTTGGTTCAAGTAGTGCTGGAAATACGTTGTACCGAATCACCATTGACTTTTCCACAAGATCAAATATTAGTCAATCTTAATATCTTTTGTAGGACTATATTTTAGCGTTTAATTAAAACTCGATCTTCAAAAGTAGGATGTGTTTTGGCCCTGAGACTAAACCACGTGATGTATCAGAACTTTAATTTTGACCCGATGAACGTCTGCTAAAAAATAAACGGGGAAACGGGCGACAATGGCAGTAATTAATATGAGCTCAAGATTTAAAACAAAGAAGTGGATATATTAACAAATTAAAGCTTTCATCCTTGAAAAACTGTATCCAAGGCATGTCTGACAAAGTTACAAACAACCAACAGGATGCTTCCTTGAAGGTTGAAGCACAAGCCACAGATATCAAACCTAATACCACAACAACTTCTTCCATCGCATCAGATGTCGCTAAAAAAGTTGAACCTGTGAAATCCAAAGGTTACTCAAACCCAGCGCTTCGTGCCATGGGTATTCCAGCACTCAGACTTCCTTCCAGAAACTGGACTATCTTCTGGATCGTTGCTGGTTTCTCATTAGGTGGTATTGCTTATGATAAGTATGAACAATCCAAGATCCGTGCCAAATGGTGTGAAAGAGTCTCCAAATACGGCCAAGAGTCCATAAAGTTCAACGAAAAGGCAAGAAAGGTCATCGTGTATGTCGCTCCACCGCCAAACAGTTACCTCAGTGACAGTATGGGTGTCTTTAAGAAGTACATCAAGCCTATTTTGAACAGTGCAGGTGTCGACTTTGAGATCAAATCGGAGAACAGACAAGGTGTCATTAGATCAACAGTTGCCGCTGAGATCAGAGAGCTAAGACACGAGATCATCAAGAAAGAGCAAGAGATTCAATTGGCCGAGCAGTCAAACACTTGGTACCAAAGATCAAAGAAATATTTGGCGTCTTACTTCAAGAAAGTGGACAAGGAGCAACAAGAAAAGGAATCATATGAGAAACTCAAAGCCGAGTTGAAAGACTTGAAGAATATCCTCGGTGTCTACTACAAAAACCAGCAGTTGAAGGATACAGATTCTATCAGCCTCGACTCTGAAATTCTCGAGCCATCATTGAATGGTGGTGTCATTTGTTTGGGTAGAGGTGCTTACAAGGAATACTTGCACGGTTTACACGAAGGGTTGCTAGGTCCTTTAGAAAAGCCTTTGGAGGACTCCAAGACCTCTGAGGAAGAACCAGAAAGCACTGATAAGAAGATCAAAATGGATGTCAAGATGCCAGTTGTCAAGAGCATCGATGCCGTCCAGAGCGAAAAGGTTGATGAAGAAAGTCCAGCTTCTGAAAAAAGAGCCGACGAATCCGCTAAGGAGGAAAAGAAGGAAGAAGAGGAGAAGAAGGAAGAGGAGAAGAAAGAAGAGGAAGTTGATGAAAACGGCGAGAAATTACTACCAATTCCAAAGCCATTCATCTCACCAGAAGACTACAAATCTGCGAAATTCGCCCCTGAATTCTCCAAGTACCTCCAAAACGCCAGCAAGATCCCAACAAAGGACAATGTTGCTCCGATCATGCAGCAGCCAATCTTGGTCTTCCCAGTTTACAACGTTGTCGGTTTCACGCAGATCCCAAAGAACATCTACAGATATTACACCAAGAGACACTTGATGGAAGAGTACGGGAGAGCCACAGTTGCCCTAGTGGAGAACCTGAAGTCCAATTTCAAGATCGAAGACGTTGATCTTTGTAAGCAGGAAGAAGACGACTGGCCTAGCAAGTGGATAGAGAAGGGGAAGAAGAACAACAGTGAGTGGGTCCAGGAATTGGTCACTGATGAGAGAGTCTTGTCCAAGCTTTGGGTCTACGATGCTGAAAGAGTGAAATAGTTGATAATAGAGAGATTGATAGAGATAGATAGAGGTTGATCAGTTGAGTCCATTGTTTGAACTTTGTATATATTAGATGGCAAGTAATGAAACTTCAGCTACTTTAGCTTGTGATGAGCTGTAATTTTTTAATGCCTTATTTCAGGTAGCTCGTCATGAATAATTAATTAATTAATTTTTGTGCTCATTTCTTAACTGCAGGCCAATGCACATCCATGCAGCATCCCATGGCGGTCAATTTTTTAAAATCGAAGGGTTGATTCAAGGCTATTTGGGCTTTAAAGCAAAACCCTGGAGAGACCATAAAAGAAGATTTTTTGTGCAAATGTTAGAGGAATACATGAGCCTAATCCCACTTTGAACAAGATATCCGATGGGACTAAAACAGGACTTATGAAAGATCATTCAGAATTTCAGAGGATAGTGAATCGTGAATCATGCAGGTTTCACAGTGCGCCGAAGCATCCGTGCGCTTCTAGAAAAAGAAACACAAAGCAAAAAAGGCTTGAAGTCTGGACTCTTGAAGTTTCTAACAAACTTCGTAAAGGTTTTAATGATAGCGCTCTTAACTTGTATGAACTTCAATCCAAATTTAATGATATCTTGTCTTACAACTTACAAGCTGATATCTGATCTGGAGACTGGATCACTCAAAAAAAAAAGAAAGAAAAAGAGAGAAAAAGCTGTTTATAAAGCTCGTCCCTGGGCCCTGGTGCATACTTCTGTAATATTTTTATAACCGAGTAGCAGGATTCAAAGCAATACGTCATGTATATCGATTAAAATGACCATTGATGAACCGGTTGAAAACCGCAACGGGTCACACTGGTGAGTGGGAGTGACAACTGTATAGCGATGCTAATGGTGTATAGTCGTTAGTACTCAACAATAAACATCCTTACTATTTCAAGAGTGAATTCCCCAAACCATGAAGTTCAAGGCGGTACATAGATCTAAGATAACCAAGTACTTATAGTCTTTTCAAGAACATATGAGTATGCCTTAAATTCGAAAAACCACACACACAAGCATAACAGCTTAATGCATAAATAACGGCCAGAGTGCATGAGCTCGCTATTAGTTTACGGTTACTAGACACTGTAAACTGGACACTGTATCAAAATTTGAGGTCCTTCCTTCTTAAATCTGATAAATCTAAGCTCCTCTAGATATTTAGTTAAATACAGACGATTCCCCACTTCTCCGAACTTGAACATGTATTCTCAATGCTGGGGGCAGTGGCCCAAGTTTCAAATTCCAAGGACTAACTCCTAGCTCCCAAATACACACGAACCTCAAATTCAATATGTCAGTACGGGGGATATCTTCCTTAGACCCATTAGACCCAAAAGAAATTGAGAAGTTTCTCCCCATTGGATTCCCCAAATTACTACCAGATGGCAGAGTTCCATTAAGATATCAAATCTTCAAAGACAAAAGCGTACTGAGAACAGTGCTAACCAAACCGAAAAAGGGTGTCTTCATGTGTAGTCATTGTGACTTATCCTTCACTCAATTCTCAGAATTACTGGACCATTACGACGAGTACAAGATCAAAAGACCTCATAAATGTTCTCATCATGATTGTCCTTGGAAGATAGTCGGATTCAACAGATTGAGACAGCTTACAAGACATGAAGCTTCAATCCATAACAGTTCGTTGAACCTTGTATGTCTCAAATGTTCCAAAAAATTTGGAAGAATCGATTTATTGAACAGACATACTAAGAATGTTCATGATAATGCCAATTCACGGTTTAACAAGAAAATGGCAAAGTTCTCAACCACTCATGCTTCTGAAGCTGAACAAAATTCTCCCAATGTCACTCCTAAAGTTGGTTCACCACCTTCAGAGAACCAGAAACAAGCTCAGGAGCAAACCGCCTCTCAAGATTCCAAAGAACCAGACACTTCTTATAAGCATTCCATCGATTTCCTCACTTCGTGATTTTTTTACGACACTCCCAGTCCCCACTATAGCATATTTCTAGCATACATACATAACTCAGTACATCACAGCATAACAAGATCAATTACCCAATTCGTATATTGCACTCGTACACATCACAACCCCAATCTTGTAGCCTTGCCAATGGATCTGTTGAAAGGATTGGCAGCAGCACCAGGGGCTAGCAATGATTTCGTCAACAAACTGTTGAATTGTTTTGGTTCTAACTTTTTGATACCGTTTATATCACGTTCCAGAGTTTGTGAATCGTCCAACGTGTCCATGTTCACATCTGAGGTGTCCATAGACTCGTCCATATTCGTATCGTTTTCCCTATCAAGCTGTACATCGCTCTGTTTTGTCTGATTCTCATCGTAGCTGTTGTCCTGATCTGTTTCATCAGGAAAGTTCCATCTGACCTTCTTGATCTGCTTGATTTTATTAAGTGTTGGAGAGCTTGGCGTGTTTTTGGAGATTTTGGAGTTCCCGATTATCGAGTTTCTTAGCTTGTTCAATCTTGCTATATCCGGCGATAAATTGAATGGCGACAGGTCTTTATAAGTGCGTCCACTCACTTCGACTGGGGATGTAGGTAGCACCATCTCAGACTTCATATTATGCTGGAATCTGGAAAGAGTGAGCTCCTCAAACAAGCTGTCAAAGTTGGACAAATCGAGAAGGTAATTCTCAAAGCTTCTGATAAAGTTTTCACGGAAGTCATCGAGAGAGCTTTCTGGATCCACGTCGAATATCTTGAAGCAATTGGATGTTGAAAACCCCGTGATGAATTGGAGTTCTGCCGAGTCTGTGGCTTGATCTTGAGCAACGGCGGCATTCCTTAGAATAATCTTATCGATCGAGTCTCGTATCAGACTTAGCATGATCTCAACCTGTACTTTATCAGATTGACTCCAAGTTTCCAACTCTGAAAGCCTCTTGACACCGTTATCAACGGATTTGGTCATCATGTGGTCAATGTCGCTTTCAGCATTGAAGAGGCTTTCCAATTCTTGAACTTTCTCCTGAAAGAGACCAGTTAAGTCCTCCGACTTGGCTAGAAGGCCCTGGAAGTACTCATAAGATGCGAAATGTTGGTTGAAGGACTTCAAAGTGTTGAGTATCTGCACTGATATATTCCTCTTGCAGAGGATCAGGGATTTGCGTAGCTTGATCTGTTCAATCTTGGTAGAATTTATGTTCTGCTTGACACTTTCGATCAAATCTAGGATCCCAGCTGCAACCCTGCTTCTCTTTAACCTGAATTCTTCCAAGCACTCCTCGATCTTAGTGGACTCTCTGTTTTTCAACTCTTCAATTTCAATTCTTTGCTCTGAGATCATCTTGAGGTAAGACCCCACATGTCTGTCCAAGTTGGTTTTGTTCCTGAGGACCTTTGTTTTGATTTCTTTGGCCCTGTCAGCATATTTCAAAGTGTTGAGCGTCTCATCATAGTGTAGCGACGACGGACTAATGCACACAATCATGACTGTTTTGCAATTTCCGCCTAGAGAGAATTTGAGTAGTCTTGTAAGCTTGGAGTCTCTGTAAGGAACATGGCTTCTCCTTTTCCCATCACATAGGGCATTGATACAGTTGCCAAGGGCCAACAAAGACTTGTTGATGTTAGCTCCCTCGTGCAACCGTTTCCCTCTGTTCATCGTAGCAGCAGCTCTTTCGCTCCCAGCCAAATCAATGATAGATAGTGTAGCAAACGTGTGTTCTTCTGAAACTTCAGCGGTTCTGTTCTTATGCGAAATGTTGATCTGAAGGACAGCGTGCGATCTTGACGACGTCTCGTTGGCCTTTGTTGGGGAGACAGTACGGTTCTTGTTACCAATGTGAATCATGTCCATGACTTCGTGAACAGACTTTGGAATGTGTGAAGATAGGTTACTGACAACAATTCTGTTTTGTGAATCTTCTCTTAAATTCAAAAGCTTTGGGTCTGTTTCTGGCACCATCAAATCTCTGATTGTCTCGTTGTAAATTTCAAGGTATGACAAGGAGACATTGAACACCTTGCTGTCCTTGAGTCCCTCAATCTTCTCAAATAGTTCTGCCATGGTTAGGTAAATTATCCCTGGATCTTCACTCGTCCCATTGATCGTATGGGTCTTACCACAGCCTGTAGCACCGTACGCAAACACTGTTGCATTGAAGCCATCAATAACACTGTCCAACAGAGGCCTAGTAGTCCCATCATAGACTTCCTTCTGGCTTGTTTTCTCATCAAAAAGCCTATCAAAGATGAATCGGTGTTCTCTGAAACGCGTGAGCTGTTTCCCCTTAGAGTTTCCTATGTTTGCTGAGAGGGTGGCTAATGGGCTTGTCTCCAAGGGATCAAATATTAACATTCTATCATCCACCACATCGACGATCTTCCTTACTGCTTTGGAGTTCAGTTTAGGAAGCCTGGCATATCCTTCATTTTCCTTCTCCGCCTCAGAAGAAGTAAGCGAGCCATCACCAAGAAAAGATTTGTTCTCCTGCTTCTTAGTGAGGTGTGATAGTTCCAGTGCCGTGAACGGTCTCACACGCACAGCAACAGCCACTGAAGACTGTATGGAGGCCATGTGATCTGGAGTTATGTGTGTTAAGTTGGATGAGATTCAATTAAGTTCCTTTCTTTGTGGGTATGTCAAGGGGTTTCTCTAAAAGTGATGAAGGGATTTGGTGGCAGACAAGA
Source organism: Waltiozyma pijperi (assembly GCA_030582275.1). Taxonomy (NCBI): domain Eukaryota; kingdom Fungi; phylum Ascomycota; class Saccharomycetes; order Phaffomycetales; family Wickerhamomycetaceae; genus Waltiozyma; species Waltiozyma pijperi. The sequence goes on along the minus strand of JAKTWX010000398.1, from coordinate 15,460 downwards.
GATGGGGGATGGATCTGGCTGAATGACACAGTAGAGTTTCTATGATACTTGTCAATCGTCCTTTATTTAGCGGTAATAGAAGGATTATTCACAGCGAATCAGATCTCTTTGAGATTATTACTAGCTGTACGTACACTTGCGCCAACCGCGGCCGGTTTGTTTACAAAACAAACAAACACAGATCTTGTTCGAGACACTCGCGATTTCTGATGATTTGCACACTCAAAGTCAGAGGTCATGCCGGTCACATGACCAGCCGTGGATTCCGACGTATTCCGGAATTGTGGAACTGTCGAAAGTAGTGCCAAGTTAAACCAGACAGGTCAGTTTACCTCTATCAGCTATCTATACCACCCCCAAATATTCTTGATAGCAACTCAATTTTATCTCAGAACACATACATTTCCTTTATCTTAACCAGCAAACAAATACAAAAGTTTCAGTAACGCAGACTTCTAAGAAAGTCCGACCAACATAAACCAGACAAATCATTGAAACACATCACATATCATGACAGAGAAACATTATTACGCTACAGGAAGAGGTGGTAGTGGTAACATCAAGTCCTCAGACGAACAGCAGGCACCACATATGGTCAAGCAAGGCTCACAGACTCCGAATCTTCTTCAGCCAGTATTCTCCACAGGCAGAGGCGGTGCAGGTAACATGTTCAAGAACACCGACTCCAAACTATCAAGAAAGATGCAGGATGTTGATCCAGTAGACGAAGATTACATTTCTCCAGTTCTATCAGCGGATAAAAACATGAGCATTGGTCGTGGTGGGTTTGGTAACATGATCAGTCCAAAGAACAGTTTGAACGCTGAACTGTCTAGAAGCAAATCACACAAGTCTTCTCACACGACATCTGCTGAGAAGGAGAAGTCTACAACAGGTTTTTTCGGCAAGGCCAAGAGCCTCTTCAAGAAGAAGTAGCAGCATCATAAGCTACGTTTATTTATTTATTATCACATTCTTTTATCATTATACAACTGCTGCTGCTCGCCTCATGTTGTAACTTCACTCATGCATCCTTTCAAGAGTTCTGTTTTTTTTATTATCCCCACTCGTCATCACCGCTCCTCATTATTGTCATCATATACGTCGTTAACTGCTTAGTATATCATATATCTTATTTCATGTTCTACCAGAATGTAGTAGTTCTGAGAGCTCGGCTACTGTTCATCCATCCAAGTTGACATGCCACTTTCTCATGTGGACCGTAATTGCGGTTCACCAGTCCTCAAAGAGTATTTTTATCTAATTGAGTATCTATCTACATCCAACTCATGAGAAATAATTCCTGCAAAAGGTACAAGTTGATGAATGGATTAGTAATGTCTAATAAATATGTTATTGTGATAATTTAAATAATATGATATGCAAATAATTGAAAGTTCTTAAATATGATGCTAACAAATCTATGTTAGTGGTGAGATATGTACAGGGAACTTCAAAGGATCACAGGCCATTTTCCTTTCTAAACATCAGAGTCTCCTGACACTTCTTCATGACGTAGCTCATCCCATGTCTTGTGTTGTTGATGTTTTCAATGAACTTGTTGTGCGACCAATCTTCGATTCTGGTGTTGATGCCAAACTTCTTGAACCCAGAGGAGAACTTAACGTTGAAGTCGACTCTAGTGGTGTCTTGATCTATGGATTTATAGCTTGTGTACTCTTCGATTCTAATAATCCGCGTATGGTCCAGGTTTCTTTGATAACATCTCATCTCTTTAGTTTGAGGATCAATCACACTGAGTTCATAGATCCAAGAATGGGAGATTTCCCCTAAGAATGGACCAGCCCACTTTGGTAATCTTCCTCTTTTTCTTATAAGCCTTATTGTCTGCAACTTACCATCTGGAAGCATTTCTCTTGAGATTGTGTCAACACTTTCAACATGAGCGGAGTAAGGGTTTGGATACTTGTTGAAAAGTGAAAGCGATACAGTTTCAAAAGAAAAGTTGTAGTTGTGAGTTGACTTGTACCAAAGAACCATAGTGAGTTATCCTTAGTCCTATAGTTTGAGTATGTATGTATCTGGATTCTGGGGGCGACAGATGGCGGTTAGATGGACCTTAGATCTAAGAAATGGAAATTAATCACAAAAGCTGTTCAATACAATAACAATGACGGTAAATTGAGAACTGATCTTTAAGGGGTATGTGCTTAATAATCTGGAAAAGGTGATCTCACATCTCTCTCTCTGTAGGCCTAGCTTAATGCTCATAGGCCAGTTTCTAAAATTTTTCCCGCCAAATTTGGCGCTACCAATTGGGAATCGAGTATATATGATTACTTTCCTAATTGGGCACGTTTCTGGGGGGTTTCCCGAATATGGAAGGTCCTTACCAGAGGCGAAAATCCTTATAACTGGGCGCCAAATGAACGAAGTACAGCTCAACAATAGCTAGAAATAGTTTCTATGAGAATCCTTAATGTCTAATAGGACATTAGGAAGCTCTAGGTTCAGTTATACTCGCTCAATAGCACACGCACAGAGTTGAAGCATCATCAGATCGGAGTCGACTGTTTGCCACTGGCCACTCACTAAAGTTTGAAAGCGAGTCCGCGAAATCAAACTGCCGCTGATTAATGAATGTATTGCGGCGGCTGAAGTTATTCTGACGTAGCAGGCGCAGCTCGATCACAACACAATCGCCGTCAGATTTTTTTTGCTGTGTGCTGTGTGTATACAGCTGGTGGATTTGAATTTTGTAGTACTTCAGCTGAAGAAAAAGCTGTCCAGTTCTTAACCAAAACAAATTTCTCATAGAATCGCCAGTCACGCCTCCTGATAATACTGTACTTGATATACCATACAACAGTCACTCGCAAACCCCAACAGCTCCACCACAGAGACAAAGATCTGAGCCATACCAAGTTCCAACCTTAGTTGCCGCTCCTTCTGCCTCTCTGCCAACTAGCACAGCATATCCTGAATACCCAGTGCCCACAAACCCACACACGCCTTATAACCAACCACAGAGGATGGTAACATCAGAGACCAGACCAAGAAAGTCGACTTTATCGAGAATAGGAAGCAAGATATTCGGCCACCATGAGGACAAGTCAGCTGCTAACGTCAGACCCAACCTCGCCAGCACAGAAGTTGAAAGCACACACTCTTCGTCTTCTTCAAACTCACTTGGTACCACGGAAAAGCTGAACAGTAAGCCGCAACTATACCCTACCAAGTCCCCAGAGGAAAGGGATCTTGTCTCTGACCTTGTAGGTTTTCAACACGAACTAAGATCGTTCTCCAATGCTTCATCCGTCAACTCTTCCAATTCGTCCTTGAACCAATTGGAGATGAAAGCCTCTAAGAACTCCAACATAAACGCCAGCATCAACCACGCGCCCCCAAGAACCACATCTGCCACACCATCAAGATCGTCTTCAATGAAGCTTCCCTCAAACCCTCTAACGAAGAAATCCCCAAACGTATCTGCCATTGAAAACAACAAACTTGCACGTATTCAGTCAAATGTCCAGCTTAACAGGTCTCTATCCAGTGCTTCAACCACCCATCTTCCCGTCAAGCAGAACTCCAGATTCACAGTGTTTGATGACGGTAAGCATGAACATCATTTGAGGAATGCGAAAAGACAGGAGAAGTTATCCAATATGTTGAAGAATCTTTGGGTTGGTCAGAAGCTTAGAGACGAAGCCAAATCAGCAGTGCCTGAGATCCTCACCAACAACCCGCCATCTTTATTCTCAGGGCTTGTCAATCAGATGAATGGTCCCACCGATGACCCAATCAGTGGTGCTACAACCGTCCAGGGGCAAATGATCGACCAAAATAACGGTGATCAGTTCCACAACAAGACCTTTGCTGAAAGATATGGGCGTTGCCAGGAAGTCGTCGGTAAGGGGACCTTTGGTGTTGTTCGTATCTCGCACAAGAAGGACCAAGACAAGGAGACTCTATTCGCCGTGAAGGAGTTCAAGAGAAAGCCAAGTGAGACAGACTCCAAGTACTCAAGGAGATTAACTTCAGAGTTCTGTATCTCCTCCTCATTGAAGCACGTGAACATCGTGGAGACCTTGGATCTTCTACAGGACGCCAAAGGTGACTATGTTGAAGTCATGGAGTTCTGTTCTGGTGGTGACTTGTACACTTTGATCATTGCCGCTGGGAAATTGGAGTACCAAGAAGCCGACTGTTTCTTCAAGCAGTTGATCAGAGGTGTCGTGTACATGCACAGTATGGGTGTCGCCCACCGTGATCTAAAGCCTGAGAACTTGCTATTGACTGAAGGCGGTGTTTTGAAGATCACGGATTTCGGTAACGCTGAATGCTTCAGAATGGCCTGGGAGACGGATGTCCATTTAAGCGAAGGTATCTGTGGTTCAAGCCCTTACATTGCTCCTGAGGAATACACCAGCGACGAGTTTGACCCTAGACACGTTGACATCTGGTCCTGTGGTGTGATCTACATGGCCATGCGTACAGGGCGTCAGTTATGGAGAACTGCAAACTCAGAGGATGAGTTTTATAAGAAGTACCTTGGGGGGAGAAAATCAGCCAGTGGGTACGAGCCGATCGAACTCTTGAAGAGAGCCAGATGCAGAAACGTGATATACTCCATTCTTGATCCGATTCCAAGCAGAAGAATCACAGGGAAACAGATCTTGAACTCTGAATGGGGGAGAGAGATCATATGTTGTGTGAACACGGGTGTTACGAAATCTTCACCAGCGGCTAATTCTGCTGCTTCTGTCTGTAACTCCACTGCTGCCTCTGCTGCCTCTGCGGCCTTTAGCCCGGCTCCCACTACAGCTACGTAACACGTTTGTACTCCATGTTTAGAGCTTTAATATTTATTATTTATTCTATTATTGAGCAGGTGTAGTACTCAGAGCTGTGTTTCGGATCAGTTTTATATGTGCGGGAGATCTTTTGCCGCGGTTTTGCCGAGGAACTGTCGCGGTCCGCAAATTGGAATTTGGCGGTAATTTGGCGGCAATTTGGCGGGCTGTGAGGTTTTGAATATTTGAATGATCATGACAAATCACAAAGCTGTACATTTGGCGTGGCGAAGGGTCAAGCTGCTTGTTGATATTAAAAACAACATCAATTCCAAGTTTTTGACCTACTCACAAAGGCTTTGGATTATTTGCAGACTGTTAAACTACCTTCAAGCATTGTTATTATCAAAAAATGAGTTGGACTGGGTTTAAAAAGGCTGTTTCAAGAGCTGGTGCTCAGGTATGTTAGACTAGCTGTCATTGCTGAACTAGAAGAAGAGCTCGATTCATTACAAATGGACTCTCCTGGAGACATCGCATTGAAGATGAATTACTTCCTGTAAATGAATACGAGCTTAGCCACAAGAGAAAACTTGAAATACTAACAAGAACTTCCTTAAGGCCATGACCAAGAACACTGATAGAACCAGTGATAAAGACTATGATATCGAAGAAAGACGTTACAAGACGTAAGTTTACTTTCATTTCCCCTTCCCTCTCTCACACACATATTCATGATTACTAACCGATATCAAATAGACTTGCAAACGCTGGTAAGGACTTGGAAAAAGAAGCTAAGGGCTATCTTGACTCTTTGAGAGCCATGACACAATCACAAGTCCGTATTGCTGAAGTCATTTCCTCTCTTTACGATGACTCCAAGTCCGTAGGTGGTTCCGCCAATGTCGGTAACTACTACTTACAATGCGTCCAAGAATTTGACTCAGAAACCGTCAAGCAATTAGACGGTCCTTTCAGAGAAACCGTCCTAACTCCATTAACCACATTCACTCAATATTTCAACGAAATCGAAGAAGCTATCAAGAAGAGAGCCCACAAGAAGATTGATTTTGAAGGTGCTAAGGCCAAAGTTAGAAGATTAGTTGACAAGCCAGCCAAGGACGCTTCCAAGTTACCAAGAGCTGAGAAGGAATTGGAGATGGCTAAGGAGATTTACGACCAATTGAACGACCAATTGAAAGAGGAATTACCACAATTGATATCTCTTAGAGTCCCATATTTTGATCCATCTTTTGAAAGTTTGGTGAAGATTCAATTGAGATTCTGTACTGATGGTTACTCCAGATTGGCTCAGATTCAAAACTACTTGAATCAATCTGATAGAGACGCTTACTCTCAAGGTCTTTTGGATGACCACATCAGCCAGCTGTTGGTGGAGATGAGCAAGTTGCAAATCGCCTCTCTTGGGAAATTCTAGTTAGGGTGTGTGTTTTATTCGACAAATCAAGATTATTTAGTAAGTGTAATATAGGTTCACAGGTTATCATTAGGATTTAGCCTTTAGCCAGATAATAATTAATTACAGTTTAGTTCATATAAGACCAGGCTATAAGCTATAAGTATTTAGGCTATAAGTTATAACTTATAAGTACGGCTGAGCTACTGGTTTTAAGCGAGTTATCGCTCCCGATATTCGCGACGGGGATTCAAAGGCTCAAATTCAAGATAATTCATCGCGCGTTGGAAAAAAAGCGGATGCAAAAAAGATAGGATTTGGTGTATAGAGCGCTGTGCCAATTAGGAACAACAAACAAACCTAAAGACAAGTCAGTTTTATCACTCTCAGCCACCACCCCAGAATCTCTAAGTCGCTCTCAGAAGGGTGCACAACCAATCCAAACAAAGATCATCCTTATTTATTTCTCACGACTCACGACTCGCCTTCAATTGAGCTTTGAATTGCAGCATAACTAACTTTCACGGCATATTTCCTACAAATAATTATTCACAGATTTTGGTACCTTATATGGTTTCAGTGTCAGTTTCAGCTCCAATTCCACTCATATCATCTCCTCTCCTCCTGCATATCAGTTCCGACTTTCTCCATTTCTGAATTGTACTTACTATTATTTATTTAACGGGCTTCATATTCTCGTCACAGCCATGTTTGAGTTTCTCAATTTCCTGGGATCTCTGATTAAGATAGCGCTGGGCTATCTGTACAACAAGAACTCAAGATTCTTCAACGAGTACTATAAGGACTTGTCCCAGCTGATAGTCAGGAAACCCAAAGACTTCATCATATGGCCTCTGCTGCTGGGCTTTATTCTCTCGTACCCATCCATATTCTCCTTCTACTACACCGTTGGAGGGTTCAACAACTCGCATATCATGGACTTGAGCCAGCTCAACAGCTCCATACTAACACAGTCAGACTCAAGCTCCCAGCTCAGCTTCACAGACGAGTTTGTGCTCAGACAGATCTGGCTAAGTCCCAACGACGGGATGAGATCCGACCAGCCCAACTATCTGCAGACGAACGAGATCGATCCTCAGGCATTGCGGAAGCCCTTCTTGATTGAGTCGCTGGGCTTGCAAGACCAAATTCTAGGCAATCTCATAGCGGGAAGCACGCAAAGCGACCAGATCTTTGTCCATTCCATCTTCAACGTCTGGTCCAACGACATCAACACGCTCAGAGCTGACAAGACCCCGCTCAAAACGATACACTTGCACACGCTCAAGAACCAGGAGATACCCTTGAACAGCTTGCTCTCAGGAGTCAAGAAGATAAACGGGTTCATCAAATCCGTGGACGCCTTCAGAATATTGATACTGCACAAGAACGACGAGAAGCTTGACAGGGTCTGGAACGAAACCATAACGCAGTACGCCACTGCCAATGTCTCCTCTTTCAAGATTCTACAGAATCAAGACGCCACATCGGTCATAGAGCACAACTTTCTGCTAAGAATAGCCAAAGTGACATACTTCGACCACGTATTTCTCTCTCTGTGCTACTTGTTCATATTGGCTTACTTCCTGATCTCAATCTCCAACCTGTCAACCGTGCGCTCCAAAGCCGGGCTCCTGCTGGCGTACATTGTCCAGGTATCGCTCTCTGTCCTGTCGTCAGCCACCGTGATCAAGTTCTTCTTCAAGAGTGTCGACTTCAACCAAGTGCCACTGGAGTTCCTCCCGTTCATCGTGGTGGTGGTCAGTGTTGAGAACATGTTCCGCTTGATAGCCGCTTTGTCCCACATGCCAAGCAGCCACTCAATCCAGCAGAAATTCTCAGCTGCTGCCACTGAAAGCGGGTTCAAATCAACTCTGATCGTTGTCAGCAACCTCTTGCTTCTACTGTTGGTCCGTTCATTTGTCTCTCCAGCAAGCCAGATCTTCTGCCTTTTCGCCTGTGTTGCCCTAGTGGTGGACCACGTCTTGCATTTGACGTACTTCCAAGCCATTCTGATCATCGACTCGCTTAGAATCGAATTGAGTGATCTCATCGATGAAGCCGATCTCCCAAAGCAAGTAGCCTCGTTGGGATTCGCCGATAGAAGAAGCACGGGCAAACACGCGGGGCTTATCGAGACGCTCAGAAGATACAAGAGAAGCATCAGCTTGCCCTTCGCAACCACCGTGACGGGGTCCTTGGTTGTTGTTTGTTTTGTGATTGGTGTTAACATCAGATGGGCAGACGACTGTTTCGATTTCTGTCTCTTGAGATATCTTGTAGGAAGAACCGATGATGACCTCAGCAGCCATCTCCTGAAAGACCCAGACATGAAGAATTACTTTGACAGGAAGACGTTCAGCTCCGAGATGTTTGCCTTGTTGGAGCAGTCAGAGTACAAGCTGCCTCTTTTCTCCAGAATCTTGATCAGAGTGGCTGAGCCCCTGGTGATGATTCCAAAGAGTGTGCCAGCCACTTCGATCACACAGCAATTCCACATGGACATCTCGTACAGCTTCGACTCTTACTACGTGCTGGAATTCCTCGCGTTGTTGGTTCTGGTCATGTCGCTGACTTTGATGGTTCTCCGCTACTTCACCGCAAGTCTCACCAACGAGTACGAATCAGAGTCCAAGTTCAACAGCAGCAAGGTGCACACAGAGGACTCCAACGCCATGCAGACAAAGCTTCTCAGCGGCGGCCATTTCCTGGATATCATCAAGATCAGCACAGCGTCAAAGTCCCCGTTCATAGTGTCTTTGGGTCTTGACCACAAGGTTCTTGTGTGGTCTCCGATGTCTCGCCCCCTGCCTACGCCTACGCAGCTTCCCCTCTCCCCTAAGTCCTGGCCAATAACACATATTGTCTTGAGTGACACCGGTAACTACGTTGCTATCTTCTCCAAGACGGGGATCTTGCAGTGCTGGTCCAGATCCTCCAAGACTTGGAAGTGGAGGGTTCAGATTGACGACTTGAAGAACAGTGTTCCTCTCGAATCGTTTTTCAGGAAGAAGTCCATCCCAGCGTTCCTGCAAAGAAAGAAGGCCAATGAGTTGTTGAAAGCCGCCACTGCCAGTGCTGAGAGACCATCAAACTCCAGAAGAAACTCAATGAGATCGGTCATTTCTCTCAACATGACTCCGAACTTGAACTTCGATAACAATTCTGGGATCTCTGACAGCAGCGATGAGTTTGTCGTTGTCCTGAAGAATGGCAGGATCCTCAGTATTTGTTGTGAGTCCGGCGATCTCAAAGAGGAGAAACTGATCAAAGACGACGACTCCTTGGTCTCCAGCGCAGTCTTGTTCACGCCAAGAGTCAACGATCGTCTTGTCTCGCTCTCAGCTTCCGGGAAGATTTTGGTTTCCACTGCAGTGAACAACAAATGGAAGACCCGAACCGTGACTATCTTTGAGAACCAATTCTACCTGAACAACAGTGAGACCAGAAAGGACAACAGTACGGATATTACTCAGGAAGAAGAAGTAGAAGCTGAGCAGCCAAAGATCGACTTCTCTAAGTCTGCCATTGCCATTGTTCCCTTTGTCGGGTTCATGGTCAGAGCATGTGACAGTTTTGCCGAGCTGGTTGATGTGCAGACGGGTGTGTTGATCATGAAGTTCCCAATCAGAGAGTTCAAGAAGAATTCATTCAGGGTGTTCCACGACCAACCAACACATTGCCGTTTCTGTGGCTCCGCTTCCATCTCCTCCTTCTCTGTCGTCTACACTTTGCTCGGTACCAACACCGTCGTCTTGCACACTTTCAGAGTCGACCATAGAGCCAAGAAGAGTATCTGTCTCAGAGTGGAAAGAGACGTCAGAGAAATCAGATGCATTGGGTTTAACTCCGTGTCTCAGGATATTTACGAGCTCGAGAACGTCGAGTGCTGGAGCGCCACCGACAACAACCAAATCATTGGTGTCTCTAAGAAAATCGAAGAAGTTATCCGTATTGATGACAGTGACAGCGACAGTGATTCCAACGAAATTGATGCTCATCTCCTCCTCCTCAGAAGAAGAAGAGGAGGCGGAAAGGGTGAGCCAAAGTTGAAATCAAGAGATACCCTCGCTGAACCAAGCACAACGCCAGATCTCTGGAAGGGCTGGACCATGACAGCTGATGGTAAGATTGACTACTACGACATTCCCCAAAACGGTGATTCCGAAGGTTTGCTGGTGAACAGTATCAGTCAAATGAACAAGTTTGGCCACAAGTCCATTGTTGTTGCCTTCGGTAACATCATGAAGGTTCTCTACCTTGGTAACGATGACTTGATCTACACTGACGACAACCAAAGACCTCCTGTGAATGAAGAAATCTCGGGTTTGAGTTTTGTTAATAAGAGAAGAAAGAATTTAAAGAAGGATATTGTCAATTCCCCTCTTGGTGCTCTAGGTGCTCATGATTCGTTCAACGAGTTTTAGATACAAGGTTTCAGCTTTTATTACTTATACTGTTATGTTTCAAGTTGTCCCTCTGAAGTTTTATACCGCTAGTTAGTTAGTTAGTAGGCGTTTGTTTCATTGTTTCACTCAAGTTTCAAGCACATGCAGTGTTACTGTTTCGGTTACCCGGCGCGCGTCAAGCTTAGTAGCCTATACAGTGTGAGCCTGTAGCCTGTACGTGCGCGCGGCGCGGCAGATCAAAATGTCAACAAACTCAGATCTCAGCGTTCACATCAAAAAAGCTTCTACAAGGATCATTCAGTTTGGGATTCCAGGAAGATAGAAAGCACTCTACCTGTTCTTTTTTCTTTCCTCCAGCACTTGTCACTTGTCACTGGTCAATCGTTCATCAACTCACCTCTCACTCTCCATACTATCAATGAAAAAATGTCAGGAGAATCACGTACTGAACTTTTGAAATGGGTCAATGAACTCCTACAGTTAAACTACACCAAAGTCGAACAATTGGGTTCCGGTGCTGCTTATTGCCAGATCCTGGACTCTGTGTTCCTAGACTTGCCTATGTCCAGAGTCAATTTCAACGCTTCCAAAGAATATGAATATTTGAATAACTTCAAAGTCCTTCAATCTGCTTTCCAAAAACATAAAATCCAGAAACCTATCCCCGTTGACAGATTAACCAAATGTAAATTCCAAGACAACTTAGAGTTCTTCCAATGGATTAGAAAGTTCTGGCTAGAGAACCGCGATGAAGCTGAATACGATCCATTGTCAAGAAGGAAAGCTACAGCTCCAAGTGCAAGTGGTACTAGAAGATCCACACCTTCTGCAGTTGAAAGCAGACGTGCCCCTTCAGCCAATGGTACAGCATCAACAGTGAGACAGACATCTGCTAAGAGGGTCGTCTCTGGTACTACATCTGCCTCCTCTTCTTCAGTGATGAACTCATCCCGCCGTGTCACTTCTTCTTCCTCTAACACCAGCATCCAAAGCAGCACACTTCCTAAAGTGCGTAGCAGTGCAGTGGCGTCATCAAGATCTGCCGTTAGATCCACCAGTACATCAGAGATCGCCAGAGAACTTGAAAGTGCTAAGAATGATTTGAATACTTTACACCTACTCAACCAAGACAACGAAGAAACCATTAAGGCCTTAGAGATAGAAAGAAACTTCTACTATAACAAGCTGAGAAGCATTGAGGTCGTCAATGAAACAGTGTACGATATGATCAACAATCCAAATCAACAAGAAACCCCAGAAGAACAAACAGAATTACTCAAGGCTGCCGTTTTAAGAATTCATGATCTATTATACATGTTAGCTGATGGCTTTGAAGTCCCTGGTCAAGAATCAGATGCCAATTACTACGATAATCAAAACCTCACCGCTGATTACTCTCAAACAAAGTCTGAAGCTGGTCAAAGTGTGCTAGAGAATGGCAACAATATGCAGATTGATATGGATATAGATGCTGATACTTTCTAGATCTACGGATGATCATTACTCAGTACATTGCAAAAAATGAAAATTTAATGATCGTCTATTTAAAATTATATATAATATTGAATCATCAATGATATTAGATACCCACAAAGTAAACTTGCACTCTTCCCATTAAGATTCAACAGCTATCACTATGTATTATCCATGGGCCTCATATTGAGATTGAAAAAAAATTAAAAAAAATATAATGCAACCTAGGAGGTTCGAACTCCTGCATCTTACGATATCTGATCTTGAGTCAGACGCCTTAGACCACTCGGCCAAAGTTGCAATTGAATTGTTTTTGGAAACCGCACTGAAGACCCCACGCTGACACCAGGTTTTCAATTAATGATAACCCATAATTGGTGTTTTTACGTCAATTGGTTCTAACTTAACCATCAAGATTTAAAATAAAAAGGAGTTAATGATTAAACAGAGAGACCAATAAATTGAAAATCTTGAATGGATTTCCCCCCCCCCTCTTAGTGATTATTAAAAATTAATTGGTCATTACGATTTCAAAAATATTTTTTAAAGCCTAATTTACTCAACCAAAAAATTTAAAATTTAAAGAGTCTGTAA
>JAKTWX010000397.1:0-22418 GCA_030582275.1 Waltiozyma pijperi | reverse complement strand
CGAAGAAGTTTACTCCGAAGCCCACGCCGCCATCAGAGCCGACCCAGCCTTCAAGCCAACCGAAAAGAAGTTCACCAAGGAACAATACGCTGCTGAATCCAAGAAGTACAGACAAGTTAAGTTGACTAGAGAAGAAAGAGCTGCTAGAGTTGCAGCTAAGATTGCTGCTTTCCAAGCTGAACAAAACTAAGTTATTCATTGATTAAACTGTATACCTTTTAATTAACTAGTATCTTATTTTCTTTCAAATTTGATTCTTTATTGATTGTAAGTATCGATACCGACAAAATTTAAACCCAGGTAAACCGGATGAGGAATTGGGTGAGCGGTTGTTCTCATCTTCGGTAGCTTATTGTCCACTTTGACTTTATAGCTTGCGAAATAATATTTCTTCGCAGTATCCACAGGTTCTGTGTAGTGGCCCATGTAGATTCCAAGTAGCTCCATCAATTGTTTAAACCGAGCGTAACGTTCACTGGTTTGTGTCAGACGGCTGAAGTTGTGTACTTCGATGAGAATGTTACTCCTTAAATTACCAGTGTTTGCCAACCTTTGCCATAACTTAGCCTTAACAAGTTCAAATTGTCTTTTCGATGTTCCGTCAATTAATTTTGATTGACTTTTGAAACTTTGTGTATGGCCGGATGTTGATCTAAGGACTTCTTTCACGGTGTTGTCTTCATGTTGTGCTGTTTCGTACCCATCCTCGTCGTACTTTTCAAAATTCTGGATATTATTCATAGCATATATTGTCGCCAACGAACTTGAGCTTTGGTTGTTTCTCAGTATGATGTGGTTCTCAGATTCAAACGAAGTGAATTCGAACAGATCGGAGAACACCTCCAGAGGATCTGTGGACTTAGTGCTAAGATATATGTGGTTATTGCTCATTCGGGCTGGATTTGAGAGTGGGCTGTCCAAAGAAGGGAAATCGATTATGATATGACATAAGTCTCGATTCAATCCCCTTCTTATTCTAACGTCATTGGTGTGGATGTAAAACTGTTGTGTAACCTCTGGGACATTGATCAATGATATTATTTCAAACCTTAACTCGCAAGGTATGTCCCTAATGAAAGCGTGTAAGGATCTGACTTTTGTTGGGGCTTTGGTGTAGTACTTATCTGCAAACATGATGTCAATAGTATATTTCTAACAGTCAAATGAGTACCTATAATTTATGTTGAGTGTGATTATACAAGGTATTACCAGTACACGTAACTTTATGGTTCCAAGGTTGAGAGAGTTATATCCTGGGAAGTTTGGGGATTTCCCTATCCTTTTATACGCTAATTATGTTACTCGTAGTCCGGCTCTTTTATTCTCCTTCAAAAGATCAGGATGAACTTTTAAGCGTTGATCTTTGTCCTCATTGCAAAACCGTCAATCTAAAATCTAAAATTGAGAACGTCCAGCAGCTTGGTCTTCTTTGTGTCATCTGTCATTTCTACAGGGCATTTTACAAATCCCAGGGCTTTTCCGACTTTCGCAAAAGGTACGGAGGGGAAATAGCCCTCAGTGATGCTCACGTGATCTGTGCAACTGCATGCTGACATTTCTTTGAAATCTTATTGGCTACCGAGATCCGGACTCGGATCACCTGACGTGGTCGGAACTCAGATTATCATGCATCATGACTGCTCGGCTTGACTACTTTGGAAGTCCGATCGATCATCCGGTAAGAAAAATAAATGTGGGAATTAACGTCAAAGAGTTAAAACTAAAAGATACGCTCAGAAATTGAAACTTTCAAAGACACTTACTTTATATCACTCACTTTCTCTTTCAGTCTCTTGTGTGTTTTTTTTTCTAACATTTGAAACACAGTGAACTACTCAGATCATAAATTAATGCTAATATAACCAGTTTTGCACAACATAAATCAATAAAGACCCCACTTTCTCATCTACAAACAGTAATAATTATAGATTCATAATGATGATCAGAATTCCATTTGCCACCCGTTCTATCATAAACAACAGTCTCCTGGTGAGAAGCTTGTCCACAAACTCAAACTCAACCAAAAGGTTCCTTCAAACAGGAGGAATTGCCACAAGTTCCACTGCAAAGGACTACGTTCCATATAAGTTTAACACTTCAGCAGCCGATTCTACAATTCAACAGAACACAGGCTCCACAGGCTCGTCTTGGGCTAAGCATACTCTTTCCTCTAGATCGTTCGGTGATGTTGTCAAAAGCTCCAAAAGCAAGAGCACGCCAGTGAAGGAAGAAGCAAAAACTACTACCGCCCCTTCTTCGGCAACTCAAACAGAGACACAAACCATATCCACCACGGCGACTCCTGCTCCTAAGAAAAGAAGAAGAACTTTGAAGCCACGTAAGGCTCTTATAACATTATCACAGAATGCTATTATTCACTTGAGGGGGCTTTTAGATCAACCGGAACCAAAGATGATTAGAATTGGTGTTAAGAACAGAGGTTGTTCTGGGTTGACTTACAATCTAGAATACATCACAGAACCACATAAGTTTGATGAAATTGTTGAACAGGATGGCGTCAAGGTGATCATTGACTCTAAGGCTTTGTTCTCCATTGTTGGATCTGAGATGGATTGGTTGGATGATAAGCTTTCGTCTAGATTTATCTTCAGAAACCCTAACTCCAAGGGTACTTGTGGCTGTGGTGAATCCTTCATGGTTTGAACTCCGTCATAATCTCTTATTGCATAACACCTTATTTATTAAAACGCATCTTAGTGGGGCATCCCTTTTTGGCTTTTTCTTTTTTTTCTTTTTTTTTTCTTTGGGTTATATATCAGACGTCCATTGGCCTTGGCATATACTATTTATTCTTTCTAATTACACATGTCTTAATATTTGATTCGGTGTAGTAGTTTGTATAAATAGTTCTTGTAGAGAGTCCGGCTGACAAAAATGGCAGAACAGCGGTCAAACTAATTGAGGTGTTCGGATTTTAATTCTGCAGCTGCGAAAAGTAAACAAAGGAACACTGACACAAAACATGCCACAAAAACAACTTTGCGTTGACTTTGTGTCTTCAAGTTACAAGATGGTACAAAACCGAATCCGTGAAAATCAGATGAAATATCAAATCTAGAGACCCTTAAAGAAACATGGAAGTCAACTAACTAGTACTGTGCTCTCTTCACTCTTGAAGTCAAAAGGCTCCTTCCTCCACGTCAGAAATTACACTTCACACAACCAGGGCTATATATCTATCCATTCTATCACACCGCCAAACATGTTATATCAATTATTATTCGTTCCTGCTCTCTCCTTATTGGCTTCTGCTGCTCCAGCTGCCCCAGTTGCTCCAAAGTCCTTAGCTCCAGCTATTCTCAACAACCCAACAGATGTGGTTTTAAGAGCTGATTTCCCATCTGGCGGTGCTCAAACAGTTGTTGGTGTGATCCAATTCTACTCTGTCAACGGTACTGCTAAGGTTCACGTCGACGTCACCGGTTTACCTAAGAACTCTGGGATGTTCTCCTACCACATCCACGACAAGCCAGTTGGAGAGGAAAAGACCTGTGAAACCGGTGCCCACTTCAACCCATACGGTGCTGTTGGTGTCTGTGACAACCAGCCAGACGACTCCCACTGTGCTGTTGGTGACTTGAGTGGTAAAAACGGGTTGATCAACACCACGTGTTTCGAGTTGTTCTACTACGACCAATACTTGTCCTTGGACCCAGCCTCGACCTCCTACATTGGTGGTAAGTCCATCAACATCCACTTGATTGACACCAACCAGGTCTTAGCTTGTGGTACTATCAAGCCATCCAGAGAACCAGAAGACTTGTTGTTGTTGAACGCTGAAACCGAGGCTGAAGAAGTCAGAAAGTTTGAAGAGTTGGCCGGTATTGTCCACTCCGAACCAGTCGTCTTATCTGTTGCTGCTATCAGTGAAGAGGAGTTAGCCGCTTCTGAATCCTCTGACGTTGTCGAAGTTGTTGAAGTTGTCGAGGAAGACGATGAAGAGGAAGAAGCTGAAACCGAAGCTGACGCTGAATCTGAAGAAGAAGAAGAAGAACAAGAAGAACAAGAAGACGTTCCAGAACCAAAGAACTTGGAAGAGTTGATCTCTGAAGACTTGGAAGAATTACAAAAGGATATTTTCATTGGTAATGCCTCTAACGCCACCAACGCCTCCTTCGCTGGTAACGCCTCTAACGTCTCTGGCTCTGAAGACGACAACGAATCCAAGGCTTCTTCATTATCTACCAGTCTTATTTGTGCTGGTATTGTTGCCGCCGTCTTGTCTTTCTTTGTCTAAACAACATCCAAGGAGCGATACGAACCCTCCCCTTTTTGACCACAAGCAAATACATTGCCCTCCCAATAACACAGCTAGTACAAACTATGAATTAGTGGTTTGATTATATGATTTATATTCAGGTGCTTATTTTGAGCAACGTCGCTCCTTTTGCTTGTTGGTTCTATTTATGTTAACAATCTACGATACTTTTTTATATACACAATACATTTTCCTTCTCCACAATCTAAAAGATATTAATTAAGTTGTGTACAAGTGAGAAAATGAAACTAAACAAGAAGAATTGAAATATAAGGGTTACCCACTCAAGCAGCAAGAGACTTTAAGAAGTGTAACAATTGAATGACATTAGTTGGATCGTTACCTTCGTAGATGTATCTGGTGGCAATGGCAGTAGCAAACAAAGATTTGGAATAACTCTCTGGTAATCTTCTTTGGATTTCTTCGATATCACCACCAGCCTTCTCTAATAATAATGGAGGAATGGATTGAGTCAAAATCAAAGTTCTCAAAGACAAATCGTTCCATAAATCATCAGACTTAGCAATCATATCGGCAAGTTTGTTAATATCGTTGGATAACAAATCAGAAGATTGAGACAAAGTCAATTTCGTCAACTCTTTGTACTTCAATAAAGCAGCGGCTTCCTTTTGAGCGTTGATCGTGATGACTTTTTGAACATGCTTGACGTATTCATCGTACAATGGGAGACCCTTCTTGAAAGCTGTGATGAACAACTCGTCATCCAAGACTAAGGAAGACAACACTTCCAAAGAGGAAGAAGTGACACCACCCTTGTTGGCAGAGGCATCTTTGAACAAAATAGCACCCTTCTTTTCCAATTCGATCTTGGCGTTTTGAGTTATGAATAAGTTGGCACCTTCAACGATGTACTTGAAGAAAGAGACACCTTCCTTGGTGATCAACTTGGAGACGGTGTCCAAATCAACAGAGGCTGGTCTACCACCACATGGAACAAACAAGTCGATCTTCTCAAAGTAGTGTTGTAAGGTCAAGTGGAAGTTGTTTCTGAAGTAAGTACCGTTGGAGATGACATCACCGTTTGGTAATTGCTTCTCAATGTCATCAACCAAAACTAAGAACCCTTGGTCAGAGAGTAAAGAAGTGTCATAGTTCTTGACCATGGATCTTTCCTTAGCCAATCTGATCAACTCATCCTTGTTCAAACCCTTTGGATCAGCCAACACACCAGAACCATCAACGATACCAACGTACACTTCGTTTGGAGTGGATAACAAGATTTCATTGGAACCTAAATCACCATCTGGACCACCGGTTTGGAACTTCAAGATAGGTTGTTCAGATAAGCCTTGGACCTTGTAGATCTGTTCGACGAATTGACGGACAGAGAGGGAGGTCATACCGTAGTGGTCATGAGGAATACCACCCAAGTCAGAGGACTTACCAGTCAAGAAAGCCTTCCACCACTTGGCACCTCTGTGCTTGGCGTGCAAAGTGGCCCAATCAGTGTAACCAGCAGTACCTTCATCTGGACCCAAGAACAAGATCTCTTCTTGGCCGTACAAGTCAACAATCTTCTCTTTCACATTTGGAATCTCATTGGTTAGCAACAAGTCAATCAAAGAGTCGACATACTTCTGGAAACCTTGTTCTGGGTACTCTTGCGCATCAACATCTAATAAGATAACACCCTTGGAACCACCTTCTGGGATATCCTTGTTCTTACGTTGCTGGGTGGAAGCCAAGTTATAGTTTTCGTCAAACAAGTTACGGACGTTAACTTCATAGGCGTCTTGGTTCTTGGAGCGGACAATTCTGATACCACCTCTAGCGACATCTCTGAATCTAATGTGGAACCCTCTGAACTCGTTACCAACGATGAAGAACAAACCGAAAGGCTTCTCTGGGTATTCGAATTCTGGTAGGAAGGAAGCGTCCAATCTGAAAGAGATGGCAACCTTTGAAGAAATGAAGAAGTTGGTCTTCAAAATGGACTTGTTGAAACTGAACAAGGCCTTCAAGATCAAGAGATCGTGTTCGTTGAAGACGTTCTTCAATAAGATTTGGTCAAACTCTTCTTCAGACTTGATTGGTTGGATCTGGGACAATCTTTGGAAGGACAAGGTCTTCTCCAAGTTGGACTTGATGTAGTGGACGTCGGCAAATGATCTGTATAGTTGCTGGACAATTGGTTTGTACTTGTTGAAGACTTCGATGATGGACGATTGAGTGAAGGTCTCAGCTCTTAAGGTCTTCTTTAAAGAGTTCAAAAGCTCAGCGTTTTGGTTGGAGTTGCTTGGGTTTAAAATCTTCAACAAAGTCTGGTACTCTGGACCTAATCTGTTCAAGAAGTGTGTCACGAAAATGGTACCGACGTGAGCATAGATGGATTCTTGTAAGGAGAGCTCAGAGGAGTTGAAGTTGTCATAGTACAAACCGTTTGGAATGGTGAACAACAAGGAGGCCTCCTTGACCAATTGGTAGATAGCAGCAGGGTTGGTGTCAGACTCTGGCTTCAAGTAGACGGAGAAGATCGTAACACCGTTGGAGAAGTTCTCAACGTACTTTCTGGAGAGGTTCAACTTGTAGTATCTGATCAAAGAGGAGAAGGCAGAGAAGAATTTCTTGGTGGCGTTCTTCTTGAAACCAATGATGATTCTGTGTTCGTCTGAGCCTTCAACTGGCAAGTGTCTGATGATTGGCCCCAATGGCTGCTTCAAGACTGAGTCGATCACGGAAAGGTACAAGCTCTTGGTGTTTGGAGAGACAATTCTGTTGAAAGTCTCGTCATAGATAGAGCCATCCTTGAAAGTGTTCTTGTACACGAAGTGGGCTCTAAAGTTCTGGATCTGCTCAGTGGATTGACTGAACTGGACATTGTTCAAGATCAAAGGGGCGTTGAAACTTTCAACTCTGTAGGAGTTCTCAGAGTTGTCCAAGTACAATTCATCGATTCTCTTTTCGTAGTTGGTCAACTTGAACTCGTCAGTGCCTGGAACAGATGTGTCAAAGTAGACAGCGTGGTCTGGCGACTCTCTCTTGTGGTGCATGAAAGGAGACTCCAAATCGTTTCTGGCGAAAGCATCCACCTTCGCAGAGTACAAGGCGTGCACATGACTGGCGATACCTTCAGCAGACTCTCTTTCAAAGTAGACGTCATCAATACCTAGCTGCTCATAAAACCACTTGACTTCACTCTCAACTAGCGAATCAGGGATGAAGCCCATCTTATCAACTAAATCCAGGACTTTCTCAAACTGGGACTCCTTACCAATGAAAGGCAGGTTGTTGTAACCAGACTTGACAGATGAAATCGACAAAGTGGAGATGTCTGGAGGCGTGAGGGAGGAGCTGTTGTTGTTGACAATAGCGTCAAGGTTTTTGTAGACAGGGTGGGCAGCTCCTGTTGGATGAAGGATCTTGTTGTTGGTCATTGTGTGATGTGGGATCTGTGAATCAAATGGGAAATATAACTGACAGTGAATAAACTAACCTGATCAGAAGGAAGGTTAATATCACAATAGGTTCAAATATCGTTACTGGTAGTGTGTGAGGGAGAAATTAGTAGCATTGGATCTTCTTGTAAGCACCATATGAGGAATCAGTGGCAAATCAGTGTCTTTTATATAACTTTTAAAGAAGAAGAAAGCAAAAAAAAACAGGGGAGTGGGATAATCAAACTGGGAACTTTACCGCCAGATACCCCATATAGCACAAACTGAAGCCTAGCCGTGTTTGTGGTTACGAGCGCGCGAAAACCCCCGGATCTGCCAATTTTCTCGGTGAATTTGTGGCGGATTGGCACCAAATTGGTTCGTCAAGTGGCGCGCGCGTTTAGAAATTGACAGCGCCGGTGACCTTTCATACTAAAATTTCGCAAATCTTGGGGTTTTTGGTGCCAATTAAGTCACAACAACTCCTCTTTCAACAACTTCAACGATCATTAAACAGTGTGGGCATCTTGCTCTTCCGCAGGTTCTCCGGGAAATTAACTGACACAAGCTCAGGACATTGACTCATTCAAAACGAATGATCAATGAATCATGATACGCTGTAGATTTGAGGTATTTAATTTAAATTAAATTAAAAAAAAAAACTTGGTATGTCTCAAACATGAGCTATACGCGCGTACGTGCCTCAGGTGCCACTTTTCGTGCATAATTTTTGGCAAATGGTTACCAAATTTGGAAATCCTTGGTTTGCGCAAAATCAGAGCTTGCACGATCGCGCCAATCTTTCAAGTCAAAGCAGCTTATTTTTGAAATATACAACTAATATTACGAATTTTTGATCAATTCGAAACATCAATCTATTAAACATAGCCATGTTTAGCGTATCTGTGGATTTTAAGAAACATTACGGTCCTGTTTTGCCACGTTTAATCGACGTTTTATCACATGTCTAATTATCTGTCAAATAGTCAGTGCAAGCTGTTGATCAGCGCGAATTTTTAACTCCGTGTCTACAGATTGCAAGCTGATAAGACCCAAATTAGTGTCTCAACGTCCACTCAAGTCAAGTAATTTATTGTTTATAACACGAAAGAAGTTAAACTGCATGTTCTAGATGTCCTAATTTAGAACACAAAACAGACCAGTTCGATAACAGCTCGAGTCATATAAATATAGTTAGCTGTTTCAACGTATGCTTTTTGAAGTCTGCGCGGTTTCCTAATCAGGGTCCTATATGCTAACTATTTTGAGTAGTATTGAACGATTTATAATAAATAACATCGAAGTGATTCCAACCAAGTGCTTGGTCGCACTTCACAAAACCGTTCTTGATAAATTGATGTTTGGCTAGTAGCTACACGATCTCTTAAGTTTTCAGTCCGTATGACGTAGTACTTGTTGAATAATTAAAGATCATGTTTTTGTGAGTACGGCCGAATAGATCTGATTTGGATTTACATCCGAGAGTTCGGAGTTCCGTTTTTCAGCTGAATTAAAATTATTTATGTGTGCGGATTTCAGTGAGCTGTCGTGATATTTGGCCTGATCTTAACATCATGATTCCAGCTTCAGTCAAATAATATGTTAGTATCAACTTAATAGTCTTTGGTACTTTGAACTTTCTTATGGACCTATAATTACAAAGCTTGCTAGTTATTGGTTAATGTGTTCTAACTTATCAGTGATACGCCATCTGACGACCAATGACAATGAGCCTATATTTATCCATTCATATCCCGTATGTAGCTGTGAGCACTAGAGATATTACAGGCATGAACAACGAACAACGGATGTTGTTGATAGTTTGAACGACAACTATCCGGTGTCCTTTATATTTATTAGTTCGGGATCTAAAGTTTCGGATTAGACGTTATGTCGCAGGTTATTGTCTATATTTTTTGCGCAAATTTTATTTTGCGAAATCAATTTTTCCCGCAATTCTGAAGTCTGCCAACGAGATCTGGCACTTGTTTTGAGCCCTGCGCATATATGCAGGTACTATTAGTTAGATTCAACTTTAACGATGGGCCTCAAGAAAAATCATAGATTCTCCCCAATTCTTAACGCAAATATGTCCAAATCAGACTACACGGGCCTACTCTTTCTGTGGGCATTGATATTCATATTCTCTAATTAACCTATGGAAGACTAGGTTCTGCTCTACTTACTTACGTGCAAGTAACTACAATTACAGAACTACCTTCATTTTAAGCCTCGAAGGTCCTGCGAAATCATCATGAGTACAGTAAATCATATTATACACTAGCAGTTAATCAGATATGATATTGACTGTATATAAGGCCGAAAGTGATGTATAGATAATCAGAAACTGGACGTCTCTATAATTCAGAACAGCTGGAGCAAAAACTATAAGTAGGAATCCAACAAACAAATATCATGAGCCTACAATGATAAAACAATGCGTAAATTGAATAATAAAACTTGACTGTAACCAACGTACAGATATATTTGATATAGGCAGCCGGCAGCCGGCCAGCTCGTACACTGTGGATGTTATAGGCTCTAGTGGTCCGGGGCATGAAGTTGTGTCTGGATTTATCTTGATCCTGAAATATTATAAAATAATCAATATTGGACGGCTAGAATGATCAAAATTGCAATCCAAGCTAATAATTGCAATATATTATGATATTAAATTGATATAATATATTCAAGTAATTAAATAATATATATTATAAGACGCGGTAATATGATTAATGATTGTGTATATATATATAATATAATTGATAAATTTTATAAATAATATATTTATAATTATTTTAAAATATTTTTAAAATATAATCAATTAATAATATTGGTCTCATAATATAATATTTATATATATATATTTCTTGAGATTAAGTATACTCATGTCTACACTGTTGAAACAACTGCTGTAGATAGATCAATTTGTACCTCATTGTTGACTTACTTTATAAAATACTATCTAGAGCTATAATAGAAACAGGCCAAGACGTAAAAGAACAGGGAATCTTCTCCTTTATAGAAGATCTGGAGAGACGTGAAACATATCTTGTAGGTTGTAACCAATCCGGCTGTTTATCCTCTTTGGGAAGGTATAACCTATCATCTCGATCTGTTCCCTAACAATATTATAAACGCCCCCAGCTAATTCAATTGTAATTATATAATATATATATACATCATGAGCTAGTGTTGCAGCTTAATTTTAATTGTAAATAGGGATATTTCTCTAGTATCAATTAGTATCAGCTGTTAGATAGTATAGTGTTTGTCTACAGAGAAGCCGCTGCTCAACCGCTTCCTCTATCAGCTGTCATATTGTTCATGTCGACTGTACTCCAACAATATATTATATATATTCATAGATTGCAGCAGCTGTTAATTTAATTAATAGCTAGCTAGAAGTTATCTTAAGTTAATCCAATGTTAAGTGATGAATTCTTGGAAGAAAGAGGAAGGTATCGAGGTCCAGCAAAAACGGGCATCGAAGCATGTACGTACCTGTGAATACTAATATAGTACTATAACACACGAGTGATGGTTGTTGGGGGTTTGTAACAAGTTGAATTAGCTACTCATCCATGTGTGGCTCTCACCTAGATCAAGAGGCTGGAGGCTGGAGGCTGGAGCACAGTTTTATACACAGTACGATACAATAGGAGGAAGCGTACGTGTATACATAATGATATAATATCGCTAATACTACTCAAACACGTATACAAATAGCTACGCAACAAGTATTTTACAATTTCTGTCATTCAATCGGTGCGCGGTACCGCTGATATTATGCCTAATACATCGCTTGATATGTGTATCAACAATATTATTAAGATCAGCTGACTAATGACATTTATTCCCGATTTCAACATATATCCCGGAGTTCCAATTGATATAATCATAAATTATGTAATCCGGGAACAAGGGCAAGGGTGAACGGCTGATCAAGTAGTCGCGAGTAGTCACGTTATATGTCAATTTCCCCGGATTTTGGTATCCACACGTTATACATATGAATGTCCCGGCTACCCGTGGAGCTCCGTGTTCCCAGTTGCAGCGCCAATGGCCCACAAAACCAACAGATTTAACGGGAATGTGGGGGAGTCATCTGTGGAAATTAGCTGATTTGTGAATCGGGATACGGATATATAAGTCCCACAAGTTTTCCTTATTTTCAAGTTTCATCATGTATCCTTACAGTGCTAGATGATTTACGCCAATAATATACACAATCCGCCTTTATTTTAACTCTTAAAAATGTCACAAAGAACTGCTGTTATACTTCTCAAGTCCTTACAGACTTCCTCCAGATGCCTTATCCAGCAATCAACTAGCGCCACTGGCACCACCACCACAAAGAGAACGTTTGTCCTTCTTACAGGCTCACAGTTCCAGAACACCAGACTATTTAACAAAGAATCCTCCAATATCAGTCTGAGTTCACCAAACATCAACGGTTCTTCAATTTCTTCTGAATCGCTTGAGCAAGAACTGAACAATATCACAGATTCTCATAATGCCGCTTCTACCGATGCCTATCATGTACCAAAAGTTAGACAAACTGTCTACTCTGCTCAAGGTGATGAAATTGAAACTGCCGGTCCGGTTAACAAGTTATGCTAAGCGTCTAGCAGCTTTATGAACTGAATTGTGCTGGTCACAGATGCATACGTTGCCCTTAAGTCTTTGAAGCTGCAATATATTAATGCAGATATTTTAATATTCTTATAAATATTCTAGTTATTATTACTAAACATTCATGTCTTTCTTAACAAATCTTGCACTATTTGTAGTTTAAATATCAGCCTGTGTATTCACATATTAATCAAGCGGAACTCTTACCAACTCTTGAAGAGAGTCTAGACTTCAAAAGATCAGAATTGTCCTCCAAGTTACTCCTAATAACATCCAAGTCCTCAGAAGCAGCAGTCAACTTGTTGACAAAGACCTGATGCTTATCAACTTTGATTCTTTCAAAAATGTCCCCCTCCGGTTTATACTCAAACTCCAATTCTTTGTCCTTAATGTATCCTTTCAATTCCTTAACAAGAAGGGTCTTATCAATGTCCAAACGGTCAGAGAGATGTGTGGCATCGATACGAACAATCAAAGACAAATATAACCCATATGCCTTGTATCTTAACTTCAGATTGACATCACCCCAGATTTTCCTGAAGAATACGTTGATCGTTGACATCTCATGGAACTGTTCATCTAATGTGGCAAACAAAGTCTTAAAATCAGCAGAACTTAAACTCTGGAAAAGTGGTTTGAACTCCAGACTTCTATCTTTACCAACAATAGCCACAAACTTGTCATTAGCCGTGATATTTCTCAACTGGTCCTTAGGACATACCATCAATAGAGAAACAACATAGGCACTGATGATTTCCTCTCTGTTGATGAACTTACCAAACTTCTCAGAACTGTTCAAGATATCCAACCATGAAATAGAGACACCAGAATGTGAGTCAATGGTCAGATCAAGGAGCTTGTTTGTGTTCTCCACGACTTCATCAAACTCCTTCTTCAAGAAATGGGCAAAGACTATAAGTGTCTTGATTCTGAAATAATAGCCAATTTCCTCCTCTGTTAGTTTATCGGCGTAAATTTCATGATTCAAACAACCTGAAAGGAAACTTTCAATTTTCTTAGCTTGACTGAATGTTAAACCGTAATTACCCTGTAAGATACCAATCTGTGCAGTTAGTTCACTCAATCTACAGGTCTTGGACCCTAAATTTGTCGATAAGAGAACTTCATTAGCAGCGATGTAGTTCTTCATGAATGCATGAGTTCTTGATAAATCCATTAATCTATCGATATCAGAATCTGAGAAATAAGAAGATTTATTCAATTCTGCGATTTTCCTGTCAACCCTGGCGTTTAAAGATTTATCCCAGAAAGAACTTAACAAATCTTCAAATTGAATTGGTGATAACTCTTTAAGCTTTGGAAGATATATCTGTTCTATATCTGGAGATGTAACATTGTACCTATCAAAACATTCAATGGCCTCCAAACAAGCTTCTAACACATCGTTTTGTTGAACAGTGGATGTCGCTGTTGGAGTTTGTGACGCTATGGATGCTAGTCGCTCAAGCTTGGATAGTCCGGTGTATGTGTCATTGATATATTGCACTATTTTGGAGTCTTTAAAGAGGGGTGTTAGTTGTTAGTTTGGTTGGTTCTTAAGGTGGCGAGTTTAGTGAACTTGAAGGGTTGGAATACGTACGGGATTTTGACATATTGGTTGGTTTTGGTGTAATAGTGGTACAGAATGGAAAAGGTAATAGTGTACAGCCAGCTCAATGGGTAAGATTGTAAGACATACGCTTGGTGCAGGCCTGACTCCTTGATCTTGTTCTACGTGTTGTGTTGATCTGGAGACTGGCGGCTGATCTAGGAGTTCGCGAAAATGTAGCCCCTAGCTAAAGTCACGCGGACAGGAAATTTTCACCGTTTCACGCCGCATCACCAGCTTGCAAAGTCGCTGACTCAATAGTAAAAAACACATGAACAAATCATAGATCATCAAGTCGTCACATTTGTTCTTTGGATTTTACCCTGTTTAGATAGCAAAAAACATATTCTCCAAAATGTCTTTAGAAATCTTCACCGACAAAGGTAAAGGTTTATCAGCTCTTTCCACCAATTTGAAACTTGCTATTGCCGCCACTCAAACCAAGATTGGTAAAATCAATTTGACCTCTGAACATGATTCCAAGAAGGCCTCTTTGAAGTCCAAGGAAGGTTTTGAGTTGATTGAAGCCAACGCTATTGTCAAGTACTTGCTAAACGACTTCAACTCTGACAAGGTCGCCATTGACTTTGAAGAAAACCAGCTATACACAGCTTTACAAACTCAAGACAAGTCCGTCTTAGCCAACTTACCAGCTTTATCCACAGAGATTAACGCCTCTTCTGTCATTTTATTTGCTTCTGCCTTTGCCCTAGACAGATCTTCATACCCAGAATTCCAAGCCTTGGAACCAATCAAGTCCGCCATCGCCCAAGCTTTATCCATCACCTCCTTAGAAAGACCAAAGCCAACTTACACTGGTGCCTCCAATGTTGAAGCTGGGTTAGAAGTCAAGCAACAATCTTCTGAAATCTTACCAAAGGAAGGTGAAAGAAACGTCTTGATTACATCCGCTTTGCCATATGTGAACAACGTCCCTCATTTAGGTAACATTGTCGGGTCTGTTTTATCTGCTGATATCTATGCTCGTTACGCCAAGGCTAGAAACTACAACACTTTATTCATCTGTGGTACAGATGAATACGGTACCGCCACTGAAACCAAGGCTTTAGAGGAAGGTGTCACTCCAAGAGCTCTATGTGACAAGTATAACAAGATCCACGCCGAGGTTTACGAATGGTTCCAGATCGGGTTTGACCATTTCGGTAGAACCACCACTCAACAACAAACCGATATTGCTCAAGATATCTTCTTGAAGTTGGAAAAGAACGGGTTCCTGGAGGAGCAATCCATGGAGCAGTTGTACTGTCCTGAACACAAGGGGTTCTTGGCTGACAGATACGTCGAAGGTACTTGCCCTAAGTGTCAATACGAAGACGCCAGAGGTGATCAGTGTGATAAGTGTGGTGGGTTGTTGGACTCTTTCGAGTTGATCAAGCCAAGATGTAAATTAGACGGTGCCACTCCAGAAGTTAGAAGCTCCGAACACGTGTTCTTGTCCTTGGACAAGCTGGAAGAACGCGAGAAGGAATGGTTCCTCAAGCAATCTGAAGCCGGTGCTTGGTCCAAGAACTCCAAGACCATCACCAACTCGTGGTTAAAGGAAGGGTTGAGACCACGTTGTATCACCAGAGACTTGAAGTGGGGGACTCCAGTTCCATCCGAGAAGTTCAAAGACAAAGTTCTTTACGTTTGGTTCGATGCTCCAATCGGGTACGTCTCCATCACAGCCAACTACACCGAGAAATGGGAATCCTGGTGGAAGAACCCAGAAAAAGTCCAACTGTACCAATTCATGGGTAAGGACAACGTTCCTTTCCACACGGTGATCTTCCCATCCACGCAACTCGGTACCGGTGAGAACTGGACCATGCTACACCACTTGAACACCACAGAGTACTTGCAATACGAAGGCGGTAAGTTCTCCAAGTCCAGAGGTGTCGGTGTCTTTGGTAACAACGCCAAGGACTCTGGGATCTCTCCATCTGTGTGGAGATACTACTTGGCCTCAGTGAGACCTGAAACCTCCGACTCTCAATTCTCTTGGGACGACTTCCAGTCCAGAAACAACAACGAATTGTTGGCCAACTTGGGTAATTTCTGTAACAGAATCATCAAGTTCGTCAACGCCAAGTACAACAGCGTCATTCCAAAGTTCGATGTCTCCAAGTTGGGCGAAGACGTCTATGGCACTTTGTCCGCCGATTTGAACGCCTTGATCAAGTCCTACAACGAAGAGATGGAAGCCGTTCATGAACGTCGTGGGTTGGAAGTCGCCATGGCCATTTCCGCCAGAGGTAACCAGTTCTTACAAGAGAACAAGTTGGACAACACCACGTTCAACGATTCCCCAGACAAGGCCGATGCCATCGTTGGTGTTGGGTTGAACATTGTCTACCTCGTGGCTTCTGTCATTTACCCTTACATGCCTGAGACCTCTGAAACCATCTTCAAGATGTTGAATGCTCCTAAGTTGGCCATCCAGGACGAATTCAAGTTGGCTTTGAAGGGCGAACATAACATCAACAAGGCCCAATACTTGTTCAAGAGAATCGAAGAC
This sequence comes from Waltiozyma pijperi, assembly GCA_030582275.1. Taxonomy (NCBI): domain Eukaryota; kingdom Fungi; phylum Ascomycota; class Saccharomycetes; order Phaffomycetales; family Wickerhamomycetaceae; genus Waltiozyma; species Waltiozyma pijperi. The sequence goes on along the minus strand of JAKTWX010000397.1, from coordinate 5,982 downwards.
AAGGACATTGCTGAGTTCAGAGCCAAGTACGGTGGCCAACAGCAGAAGTAGATATCAGTTTAATTCATAAAGTAGATAATTTCAAAGCAAACGTAGAAACAATTATTATTAGAACAGAAGTAAACGATATATTATGCAAACAATTAACTATATAAAATGCCATTTTTAACACCAGAAACGGTAAGCTCTGTAGAAGAAGCCCTTAGCAGCGAGGCTTGCTCTTTCTTCTTGAAGTTCTTGCTGTAACAATTCCATGTCAACAGCAGCTCTACCTTCATCCAAGTCGATTTCCTTCAAAGGAGTAGCTTCCCACAACTTTCTAACCCAAAGCTTTCTACCAATGTAAAACACCAAGGCAATGACACCACCGAGGTAATTTTGGAAGAAGTTCGTGGCATTGGCACCTTCAGAGCCCAATGGGAACAAAGAAACCCAGAACTGCAAACCCAAGACAACCATAAGCATCACAAGACCAAAGATGGAACCGTACACACCGGAACGAGAAACAAAGGCCAATTCATCCAAAGAACGACCTTGGGCCTTCATAGCCATTCTGAATCTGATGTGGGACAAACAGATCGACGACCAGGTCAACACAATAGCCAACCCACTGAGAGACATCAACCAGGCAAAGACGGTAGCTTCGTGATTGGAGGCAACGGTGAAGCATAACAACCCGAATAAGGCATTAAGAGCAATCCCATAAATTGGTCTACCCATTCTGTCAATGTAGTTGAAACATTTTGGAGCAAGCCCTTGGGCGGATAAAGAAGCCAAAGTACGAGAACAACCATAGACGGCAGAGTTACCAACAGACAACACAGAGATCATAATGACAGCGTTCATCACAGAAGGCAACCCCTTGATCCCACCGTTCTTAATGGCAATGACGAAAGGAGAGGCTGAAGCATCGGCAGAATTGGTCCCGAGCAATCTGTTGTCTTTGGAATTGACCAAAAGAGAAATCATAGTTAAAGAACCAAAGAAGAAGAACACAATTCTCCAGAAAACTTGCTTGATGGCAGAAGGTAAGAACTTTCTAGCATTACCAGCTTCTGCACTAGTGACACCAACCAATTCAGTACCACCTAAGGAGTAACAAGCAGTGACAAACACAGTAGAGACACCTTTGAACCCATTGGTGAAAGGACCCGGGTTATGGTAGTATTCCCCACCAACGAAACCATGAGAAGGACCACCACCACAGATAAGAACAATACCAAGGATCAAAAACCCGACAATAGCGACAACCTTAATCAACGAGAAGATGTATTCAGCTTCACCGTAAGCCTTAACACCGAACAAATTGATACTTAGCACAAACACGTAAAAGATCGAAACCCAAGCAACAGGATTAATGGAAGTGTTCCAGAATTGTAAAGTCAAAGCAGCAGCGATGATCTCAGCTGGTAAAACAGCCAACCAAAGCATAGTGTAATTCCAACCGATGGCAAACCCGAAGGAAGGTTCAATGAACTTAGTAGCATGTGCTGAAAAGGCACCAGAGACAGGATAAGCTGTGGCTAATTCACCAAGGGAGTGAATGGTGAAAAACGCCACTAAACCTATTATGGACCAACAAATTGGCAATGAGGCTGCACCACCTGTTCTCAAAGCAGACCCTGAGCCAATGAAGAGACCTGTACCGATACAGCTACCCATGGCGATCATTTGCATATGACGAGCTTTCAAATTCTTACTTAATGGGGTATGTTTCAAGCGAAGGTTTCTCTTTTCATCTTCTGCAATGTTAGGATCGTTAAGTTGTTCTTGCACCTCTTGAGGAATTTCAACTTCTTTGAAGGTATCGACAAATCTAGTGAATAAAGATCCGGAATGAGATTCAGTGGAAGCATATGGTTCTGTGGTTGTGTAGTTGGACGATATAGAAGCGACATTGGACTTCTTAAGCGAAGAATCTGGAGTTTCTTGAGCAGAGATTGAGTTGCTCATAATTGAAATATCTGGGGTATATCGTTAAGAAAAGAAAACGAGCTTGTCATGTTAACCCCGAGACATCTCAACAGGGTGGAAAATCTCAAGTTATATATGGGTATAACCAGTTCTTCTGGTGCGTAACAAGTTGGCCGTTGAAGGAGTTAAAAAGCGTGCCGTGTGGCATCATGGGCCCAATGTTGAACGAAAATTTTCACCACAAGTCAGTTAAGTAGCATGAGCGGAGCTGGTTAGGGCTTAAGGGAAGATCTGGGCAATGATGGTTCATCTTGAACGTTTCTTTATTTGAATATCATCAAAGGTTGGGTTGAGATGGTAAAAGCTGTTTATATATTTTAATTTACATGCCTGTTCACTCTGTGGATAGGTTTCGGTGTTCGGTGTTAATTATAAGGTTCCGGCATATAAAGGCACGGGAAATAACGGTACTCAACGGTTAAGGCTCGGGTATATGCGGTTCTTCTGAAATAGTTCGGATCGCTCGCTACATACCACGTGATCACTACGCCGGAGCCGGACAGAAATTAGAATTGCTTTTTTCTATGATATGCAAGGACATGCAGGAGTACTTATACACTAGTACTAGTATTATTCTTGGATTTCTTCAGATTCTGAGGAGCTGGCAACAACAACCGGTTTCGCCTCTTCAGGAGTCTCTCTTAAGAATCTTGACTGGTAGATAGCGATCAAAGCCAAGGCAGAAAGCGACCACCACGCGACCCAAGCGACTTCATAAGCTTGAGCCCATGAGAAGATATAACCCCAGACCAAAGGCCCTGCACATCTCGCCAAAGCGGAGATCGAGATAGTAGCACCGTTGATCATAGCACGATGGGATTCTGGAGCCGATGAATGGATGATCATTAGGATCTGAGGGAAAGAAATCGATGTGGCTAATGTCTTGAACGTGGTGAATAGGTATGTGACGTATATGGCTATTGTGTGATGGTCGCCTAACAAGATAATGTATGGGATAGCGGAATAGGTGATTGGGAATATCTTGATCAGAGTTCTGTAAATTGGCAACGAGTCAAAGTTTCTGTCCACATACGGGAACACAACCAAGATGACGAAGATACCGAAAAGCCCCGTAGAAGACAACAAAGCACCTGTGTCCTGAGACGTGAAGTTCAAGCCACCGACCAAATGGAACGGGAAAGAAGACACCAATTTCCCCTCCTTGTCACGGGCAATGTCATTGGCCAAGTATACGGGCAAGAACTCGTCGTGGACAACCAAATGTAGCGACATGATAAAGTTACAAACCACAGCGTAGAAGACATGCGGGGTGAGAAGAACTCTCCAACCTTCATCTTGTGGCTTATCATCGGCTTCATGCAGAGAGAAAGTTCTAACAAGCGCTATGGATTCTCTTCTAGTCAAAACCCTGCCCACAGATTGGATAGAGGCGTCATCTCCAGCCTCATCTTCTGTTTGCTCACCTGTGTATGTGTTGTGGTCGGATGCTCCTTCGTCGATCAATAGAGTCTCTTCATCTGGAACATTAACTGTTGTTTGCCCTTCAGAAGACGTCGAATTCCATGCTCTTTCCTTTGGAGTGATACCGAAAACGGTTTTTCTAACAAAATCACCAACTTCCACAAAGTAATCCCTTCTGTACTTGAGTGTGTAGTGGGTTTCCTCTAGGAAAAATATGCAGATCGCATTACTCAAAATCAACAAAGAGGCGATAACCAAGTTGGGCAAAGCGTAAGGATAGGACTTAACCAAAGGTTTCAAGAACTCGAATCTCGTGTGCGTCCCAGAGAGATACCCACCAATCATAGGGCCAATAACCGCACCAGTTTGGAAGATCAAAGGCATAGTGGAGAACGCCAAAGCTTGATGTTTCCTCTCTGTGGCAATTTCACCAATAACAGTTCTGATAACTGCGACATTCCCGTTCAAAAGTCCCATCAACCCTCTAGCGAAGAAGGCCCAGTAATAGTTCTTAGAGAACCCAAGCACCAATAACGACAAGGCAGAACCAGTTAACCCAATCATCAACGTTGGTTTCCTACCATATTTATCGGCGAATTTCCCCCAATTGTAAGCAGTAAGGAATTGGCAAAAGGCAAAAATGGAAGATAGATAACCTGAATATTTGGCAATCTCAGCTTCAGTCTCAGCGATACCGAAGTCTTTAACCATGAAATAGACATATGGGAAAAGAGAAGTGAACGCTATAGGTTCAGCAATACGAACACAGATGATAACGAGGATTTGTGCCCATGGGAATCCACTCATTTGTTCGTGGAATGTTAATTTGACTTTCTGTTTTGCCATTTTGATAGATTAACTTGACAGTGATGGTGGTTATAATTAGTCAAGACGTGTGTCCATGGTCAGTCAAACAAGTCTCAGCAGTTTCTGATACAGCTAAAGATAATTTCCTACTTCATATATAGATTCTGCTGTACTGTGGCTGGCAAATCTATCACAGATCTGTATAAAAATTCAAACGCGCAGTGATATCAGTGAGGCTAGATAGCTCAATGCGGTAATATTCGCGTCACATAACGTTACGGTTGACTCAGGTTTCAGGACTCAGAAACAGTTAATATTTTTATTTGTCTGACACGTCACATATGTGTGTCTTCTTAAGAAAATGAATCATACTCAAAGTTCTACAATTGACGTTGGAATTTCACAGTTTTAGCTAGCGAAAACTTCAAAACATCGACTTGAATCAAGTCTAGCTGTCAATGGTCATACGACGATATATCATTTCAAGCACATGATGATGATGTAGGAAGATTATCAACTTCGACCTAAAAATCTGTAGTATAAACACTGTAGCAAAAGAGTTCACTTCAGATACACATAAATAAATATCAGATTTCATAACAACTATTTATATATGAACTGAAGATTCGAATCCAGGAACTTTACTGTACGGAGTTAACCCGGTATTATCGGGGTCCAATTTCTTGTTGTCGCGGTCTCCATGCGTTTAATTTGATCTGCGTGTGAGTGCGCGCTTTTTGTGTTAGATCAAAATTAAGATGTCCGGGTAAGCATATGATTTGGTATGCGCACGATCATATCGGTAATTTCTATTGAGGCAGAGATGATACTAGATAGATATGAACAATACATCTAGTGGACTGTTTAGTTAGATATTTGAAATGAATGCGTGTTATTGTTGGCTTAACATGTTACTGGCTATCAATAATTTGATATATGTATCTTAAGTTCTAGAAATTATGTCCAGTACAGGTAGAAGAAGGCTAATCTCCGCCTCTTTGAACTTCACTTGGACTATTAAATTGCTAAACAAGGTACAGTGTAGCGTATTGAATTATCATAGTAATTCTAATGCTTCAAATCTCCAGATTTTACATATTATTAACCAAGAGAAACAAATATTATCAGGGCTGTAGTACTTGCAAGACAAGATGCGAATGCGCTCCAAAGCAGGGTTACAAACAACAAGTTTGAGCAGAATTTAGCAAAAAACGTAAGTCCTTTAATCTAGATGGTACACACCCACTGCACTCAACAAGCTTAAAAGGGGTTCGAACTTCACCAATCGTTTGAAGGGATGCTTCTATTAATTTTTTCTTGCACAAACGCACACGCGTATAAATTTAAAATTGAGCACGGCGAGAGCGGGCCAGAAAAACGAGCTGCTAGCAGAAATGAATTAATTATTAACTCAATGCTGTTCTCTCTAAATCAGTTCGTTCTCTTCATCACAGACACATCTAAAGAGCCAAATTTTGGTCATTATCTTGTGTATTTTATACCATACTCACACACCTTTTGAAATCTTGCTGCATATTTTCAAAGCTTTCACTGCACTGATAGCACATATAATTACTATATCCAGACACACATTAATTGCATAACCGCTGAAGTCCCAATGGCCAACAAATCAACAACACCAAAGGACCGCACCAGTCCAAAGAAGCTCAACCCGCAGCCACAGAAGTTCGTGATCCACAGAACCCAAACAAACATGGAGCCAGAGACCCCGCATTCATGTCTCAGAACCAAACCTAAGAAGAACAAGGACGCAAAAGC
>JAKTWX010000396.1:865-22651 GCA_030582275.1 Waltiozyma pijperi | reverse complement strand
ATATGCAACGACGTTGCTTTCTTTGATCATCAAGTGTGCCGATATCTCCAACGTGACGAGACCTTTGAGCATTTCCATCAAATGGGGGGTCATTTTGACCCGTGAGTTCTCGGAGATTGCCCTATTGACTAAACATCTGAAGGATCCTCAAGCGGTGAACATTGAAACTATAAAGGATGTTCGTAAGTTTGCTGAGTTCCCGGAGGACATTGCTCAAGCTTTAGAGGAATTTCCAAGATTGTATGACGGGCAATTGTTCTTCATTAACACTTTTGCCGACTCTTTGTTCACCGAGGCGGCTAATGTGTTGCCCGAGCTGGGGTTCTCTAAGGTTCTCATTGACTTGAACAAGGAGTACTGGATTAGTTTGAAGAAGGCCAATGATAAATCTTAGATATTGGCCGTGTGTGTGTGTGTTTTTTTTTGCATAGATTTAATTCATTCATATATTTTGATTTTTGGTTTTGTGATTTTGGTTTTTTGTGTTTTCTCCCGGAGTTCTTTATAATATTGTTTCAATTAGATAATTACGAGTTAACAGTTTGTTTATGTAGTGAATATTATACCAAGATTTCAAAACTCCGTTTTCATTAATGGACATGCAGAGTCATGCAAGGATGATATTCCATCTAAAATTGGGTATTTCGGGGCGCACAATTCGTACCTGAATGATTATAATAACAGGATAACTCATTGATGAAAACAAAGTACAAAGAGGAATACCAGTTTATGAGAGGGAAGCATTCTGTAACATTGACAACTAAACCGATGTCAAAAGATCCAATATCCCGCCGCCGCATGTACGCAATTCCGAAAATATTTGATGCCCTGTCAAAATTTCCGCCAAAATTCTTCGCCGCCAAGTTGTGAAATTTCCGCGATTTTTGCCCAGCTACCACGCGCGCGTTTTGCAAATTATGGACGAGCCAAAAACAATTCATAAACGGAGGGGGTTAATCGTTGTTGTTTGTGGGTATATTCCTTGTAGTGTTCCACAGATACACTCATCACCCTCCCACTATCAGCAAAGACACTCAGCCCCCCTCATCAACCCTCACTATGTCGTCTAACGAACGGACCGCCAGTGTATCTCAGCTAATTCCGGATTACCATGACATTGATCTTTTAACCGCTGACAATTCAGGCTCAACTACTTCCAGCAACAGCATCACCACCTCTTCGTCCAATGTCCATTCGCAGAAACTGTTCACTCCTTCAGCGCGCTCGGGGACCCTTCCATCGGGAGTGCTCTTGAACTCCGTCGCTAGTACTGGCAACAGCAACCAAACTATGGAGTTGGACTCTATTCTCTCAGGACCAAACGCCGGTGGGGCCACCCGCTACGACATGGTTTCTCCGATCTTGTCCTCCACTATGAGCGACAACTACGGCAATGTGTTCAGCAATGCGGGCTTGGGCATCCAAAGACCGTTGTCTGCGCAAGATGTCACCATTCCTATGAATTCCAATAACGAAGCGTTGAGATCCTTCTCAGCTCAAGGCCCAGCCACCATTGAGAGACCGCTGAGCTCCATGGAAATCGACTCCAACACCTTCAAGAACGACGTCGGCAACCTCATCAACTGGATCAACACGCTCAACTCCAACCAGCTGCGTGCCATGATAGACAACCTTCTCCCAGCGTTGAGCGACGAGATATTGAACTACACCAAGTCCAAGCTCGCCACTTTCCAGTTCCAGAACATGCACTCCCCTATGGTTTCCTCGCCTAACCCAATGTACCAGGCAATGCCCTCGATGAACGAGCCTCTCAATTTGGACTCCGTCTTGAACGAGGCCAACATTCACTTGCCTCACCAGCAAGAACAGCCATGGTCTCCTCCAATGCACAATCTTCAGCGTACGCTGTCCCCAGGCGGGTACTCGTCCTTCGATCGTACGGCGCTGTTGCAAGAGGCCTCCTTCAACAGACCTCGCTCTGCTGATCCGTACTCCAAGCTGGTGAACCAACAGCATCAGCAGCAGCATCAGCATACTCCTTCCAAGACTCGTCTTTCTCAAAGATACGACGGCAACGGCAGCGGCAACTCCAACCAGGGCACTTTCGACATCACGAACCTGGCCCAGCAGTTAACCCAGGCCCAGATCAACGTCAACGATTACTCCAATCCAAACTTACTGAAACTGTCCGCACTGTCAACGATCAACAGTCGTGCTCAATTGGACTCCAATAAGAAACGTGGCACGACTCCTATAAGCAGCACTGCCACCACCACAATGCCAACCATAATATCTCCAACATCAACACAGATGTCCCATTCTCAATCTCAAATCGCACATGGGTCAAAACAATATTACCCATACGATCAACTCCCACTCAATCGAGTCAACTCCACAAACACTCAACATTCCACACCAGTGCATACGCCTTCGAAATCCACAGTTTCCCTCTCCGGTGCTGGTGGTGCCGCTAACAACAACAACTCGACGCCAAAATCTCCAGCTATAGACTCCACGCAACTCACCTCCCAGGCTTTACTCCAGAACATTCCTCTTTGGTTGAAGACTCTTCGTCTTCACAAGTACACGCCTGTTCTTGGTGATTTGAACTGGAAGGATTTGATCAAGATGACAGATGAGGATTTGAAAGAGAAAGGTGTCAGTGCGCTAGGTGCTAGGGGGAAATTGTTGAAAGCTTTTGAAGTTGTTAAGAACGCTGTTGAGAAGGGTGAAATTTCCTGATTCCGCCTTGTTGTTGTTGTTGCTTTACATTAGACCTGTTTTTATGTTTTGCCTTTTTCACCCGGTTTGATATCGGTGTGAAGGGTGTTCTCTTCTCTTACATTTTCCAAAGATCATGTTGTGTATATCTACTGTGTTTATATACACAACATGGTTTGTTTATGGTCATTTAAAAATATTAATTTATGTCTATAATAATATAACTAATAGTGAATTAATTCTATCTATGTATCTGTGATCTATATCAGCGATCTATCTGAACAACTTCCATCTCCCACCGAAACCTTTCCCAGCTGAACTTGAAGAATTACCATTATCATTTGAATTCAAATAACTAGCTTTAAACCCGCCGCCTCCATCTGCGTTCAAATCACCATTACGTAACTTGATGAAAGTCAATCTCTCTTGTCTGAGGAACTCTTTATCCATCCCTGATGATTTGGATCCAGGACCAGGGTTTAACATTGGATTTTTAAATTTCAAAGCTAATGCTGCGGTCATTCCTTTACGTTTGGTGTTTTGCAGATTTGAAGGTTTGTCTTCTAATGGGTTATATTCTGGGACCCCTGTAAAACGGACTTTCTTGATAGTTTCAGTGACTGTCGATGGCAGTGGTGGTTCTATGTTACTGACATTCTTCAATGGTTCTGGAGTCTTTGATGATGGTGGAACTGGTAATTTTGATGTTGATGGTTCTGTCTTGAGCGGCTCTTCGACCGAGTTCTCATCTTCACCCAAAGGCTCCTCATTGATCGACAGAGGAGAACCGATTGGCGTTGCTAGAGTCACCGCTGCGGATGGGGAGCTGACGAACTTGATTGGAACAGGTTTGGTCTTAGAATCGGAATTGTAACCGGTTTCATCGATATCCAGTTTCAGTATTTGTTTGACAGGTGTGATGTTATTTTCAAGTTGGACTTTCCCGAGACTTTCCAGGACATCAGTTTCGAAATCCGGTTCATCTGTTGTCGTTTGGGTTGAATCTGAGACCGATATCAAAGGAACAGGAGAATGTGAAAGAGATGATGAACCGATCTCAGATTTTGTAGGAGTCTTGGAACTTTTCATGGCAGACTTCACAGCAACAGGAGTGGTTTTTAAATCTTGGATGCTTTCTTGGATATTTGGCAGTTCTGTAATACTCTGTAGTGAGTTTGCCCTTGGCCCAGAGTTGACAACATGTGTCCCATTTTTCCTGAAGATGGCACTAGCAGCGGCATTGGCGGGACTATTGGTATTCTGTCTTGGTGGACCTTGCAGGGAACTTGAACGAGATCTGGTTACACCTGCGCCTTTAAGATTCTTGAAATTCGGTTTCGGTGTTCCATTGACAGGTTGTAATGAGGGCAAGTTGCTAGAAGAAGTGTCCGGTTTCGGTGATGGAGATAACTGTTGACGGCGTAACTGGGTTCTTATATCGAATGACTGGTTCATTATCACTGATTGCGGTCTTGCAGCCCTGACAGATCCAGATCTCGATACACTAGGCGATGTTAGGCCTTTGCTTGTGCCCGTCAATGAGTTGGCTCTTTGAGAGTTGAGAGTGGAAGATTGCTGTGAGTTGGTCGACGTGTTACTTCCTGATCTTGGGCGACCTACCGTGACAGAAGGCGGTGGTGAACTGATGATACTTGGGCTATTCTCTGAACGTTTCCTGATCGTCGACTGATTGGACACAGGCGGCTTGATTGGTGATGTCAAAGAGTTGACACTCCCTGATCTACTTCTGTTTCTGACACTGACAGAAGCGGAACGACGGAGAGGGGAAGAAGAAGCGGGTTCTGGAGACTCTGTGGAACTCGATTGAGGCGTATTGAAGCTTAGTTTCTTCAACATTGGTTGAGAAGAAGGAGAAGCCGCTGATGTGGATATCTTGTTCATTCTCAACGAAGGAGATCTGGTCATTTGTTGTTTGACTTGAGAAGCCACTGGAGTTGACAGCAGACTGGCATTTCTCGCACGGTTCTGTCTTTCAACGTCATCCTTCCAGACTTTGATCAGAATGTCGAATCTCTTGACAATGACCTGCGTGTGCTCAAACTTTGAGACGACTTTGTCGACAAGATCACTGACGTTCTTCATACTGTACTCCATCTTCTTCTTATGCTGCTTTGACTTGTCAATAGTGAAGAACTCTGTAATGAAATCAACTTTTCCTTCAACTTCGACACTTTCAATAAACGCCACGAATCTCTTGAAGTCTTGATGGTTCTCCTGGATCCTCTTCCAGCTTGCGCCATGTGAGGCTTGGATGTCTCTGTAGAACTTCATGACACACCACTGGATCTCATTGAGTCTCATTAGTATGGCGAATGATCTGATCAAGATGTACCTCCAGTAGTTCAACTTTTTCAGATACGCTTCCAGCATCTTTGTCTGCAGCTCTTTCAATTGTGTGATCAAAGGGGATAGTAAGGATAGCTGTTTCAGGAAAAGATCCAAGACGATTGGCATCTTAGAAAGATGTTGGATGTTCTTGGTTTTATCTGAAGCGATGACGAATTTAATCATTGATTGGATTTCCATTGGCGACTCCAATAGCGGTTTAATAAGATCAAAGTTCAACTCCAGTTCCCCTTCTGCGATCTTGGTCAATTTCAAAGTCCTCAAATGAGTACTATGTGTCTGTAATAACCCTTCAAACACTAACACCAAAGCGTTCAAGACTTTATTATAATCAACTGCATCGACGTCTTTGATATCATATTTCTTCCCAACGTCCTTAGTGTCTAGATCAAATCCAAAGACATTCATACTCTTTAGCCTTATCAACTCAGTCGCTTCGATCTCACTTAGTTCCCAAATCCCATTAATCAAAGACGCCAACTTCCCGTTACCATTGCTATCCGTGATGATAAACACCCCTGACAAATTCAAAATGTAGTTCAACAAAGGCACGATTCTCTCATCAGAAGTGATGCCCGTCTTGACTCTGATGAGCAGAGCCTTGGTTTGTCTTATGAGAATTTGAAGTCTAAGAATGGTGTAATGTGAGATGACAACCTGGCAATCTGAAGGGAGCAAGGGGAGACCATTTCTGATTATGGTCGTACCTGTGGGTTTATCTGACATGACCCAGTTGTGGAATGAAAATGTAAAAACAAGAAAATCAAAAAAAAAACACAAAGAATCAAGTGTTACTAGATGGAAATAGATGGTTATTGTTTGGTGGAAGTACGTGATGTGATTGGATCTAGTGGACTAGCTAGTTGATGAAGCTTGCGTGTATGGCACAAGTTACAACTGACAATCTCTTGGAAATTCCCGTGCCTATTGTGCGTGTTTTTCTGAGCAAGATCTGCGGGGTCCAGGTCCAGTATAGCTGGTATGTTATTTAAACACAAGGTTATCAAGGTCCATATCTCTTAGATATATGTTTCTTAAGCTCCAAGTTGAACTTTCAAGGGCACATATGTTGAAATTTTAAAAGTTTGGCGGCTAATGAACTTCAAATTATAATTAATAAAATTAGAATTCAAGAACTATATAGAAACTCCAGCATGTTCACGTGACTCTCAAGAACCTCGTATCGCCGAAACTTCCGAATCAGGGAATTAACATTTCTCAAGAATTACCAAATTAGGAAGGTAATGAGCATGTTAACAAGACTTTCCTAATTCGTAACTGCGCACTATGCGTCCAAACGTGTCCCAATCTGGGCCAAATGGTGCCGAAATACAGGCGCGAAGCTGGAGGCAGCACACACTCACAGGCAGCAGCACTTTGGTGTCGTTGTAACATGAACCATTTCAGTTAACTATCTCTCTCTATCAACGCTTGACGCATTACTCTGTTTCTGAATCAATCGTCTTTCAGTAGATACCCAATCCACACACTAATAATCAACACAATGGCTTCTAAATCCAACCTCTCCACTGAAGAAGTAAGTTATGTTGTTGCTCTCCGCTGTTCTCGTAAGCCGAGCCATGGATACTAACAGCCCAATTTAACACAAAGGTGGCACAAGAATTGAAGAAGATGGAGACCTTCATCATGAAGGAAGCCGAAGAAAAGGCCAAGGAGATCAAATTGAAAGCAGACGAAGAATACGCCATTGAAAAGTCTGCCATAGTTCGTTCAGAAACCTCCGCAATTGATAAATTATACGAACAAAAGTTCAAGAAGGCTACATTAGATCAACAAATTTCCAAATCCACCATCGCTAACAAGACCAGATTGAGAATCCTATCCACAAGAGAAGAGATCTTGGAGGACATCTTCGCCGAGGCCCAAGCCCAATTGAAGGAGATCTCCAAGAGCCCGGAATCATACAAGCCTGTCTTGGAAGGTTTGATCGAAGAAGGTGTCTTGTCTCTATTGGAACACAAAGTCACAGTCCGTGTCCGTGAAGTCGACGTTGCTTTGGCTAAAGAGGCCTCCGTCAAGGCTGCTGCCCAGTTCAAGGAACAAGCCAAGTTCGATGTCCAAATCGACATTGACGAAACCACGTTCTTGAACGAGGACATTGCTGGTGGTGTTATCGTGATCAACTCTACCGGTAAGATCGAGGTCAACAACACCTTGGAGGAAAGATTGAAGTTGTTGAATAAGGAGTCCTTACCAGCTATTAGATTCGAGTTGTTCGGTCCTTCTACCACCAGAAAGTTCTTCGATTAGGCGCGGGTGTGTTTGGCTGCTGCCAGTAATATGTGTTTATGAATGAGAACAAATAGATGTTTGTATGTGTTTTTTTAGTCAATTATAGCAGTTGTATCTATAGCATCTATCAACTAATAACAGCTGAATTACACGCTTCCAGCCGCAGTCACCTGACTCGCCGCGCAGCTTTCGGCATTAAATTTTGAAATTGAAAGGACGTAGTACTAGTTGATCTTTACTTGACTTTGTTCTTTTTCATCATTGCCCCTAACCCACACACATCGCAAATTCATAGCTTAAATGCTGATACCACCACTTATCAGGCCACCAATAAGGTCCCTCAGTCCATTCGTATCCAAGTTAACCCGTCTAAAGCCATATAACGTTAGTGTTTGCAACTTCACAAGTTCAAGCAAAGTTACCGCCACCGATACCACACATGTTCAATCTCTGATATCCAAACCTAAGAGAAACTCATCCCAGCTACCCACAGTGAAGCCAACCACTCCTAGTGACACGTATGTCTCCTGCACGATTCTTGATTCCAAAGGTAACGTCACCGCTTTGTCACGTCGTTTCCCCAAGATGCAATTTCTTCATGAACATGGACTGTACCCTCGTGATTTGAGAAAGATCGATACTTCCATCATCGACATCATCCCGTCCATAGCGGTGAGAGAGAATTGTATCCTTGTCAACCTCCTGCACATCAAGGCATTGGTTGAGGCCAATAAGGTGTTGATCTTTGATACGTCAGACCCTGTCAGTTCGTCAAGATTAGGGTTGTTTGTTTATGATTTAGAAGCCAAACTACAGATGCCCGCCACGGCGACCAATGGATGGATGCAACAGTATGAGCATAAGGCCCTAGAGTCCATTCTGATAAACGTCATGGGGTTCATGGAGGCTGAATTGAAAGACCATCTTCGATCGTGTGGCAGAATCCTTGCTGATTTGGAAAATGAAATCGATAGGGATAAGTTGAGGGCGCTGTTGATCAGATCTAAGAACCTAAGTGCGTTCTATCAGAAGGCGGTCTTGATCAGAGATGTCATTGACGACATACTGGACAACGACGAGGATCTGCTGGGGATGTACCTTACAGATAAGCTTGACGGGGACACAGACCGTGAGAGACGGAGGTTGGAGGAAGGAGAAGTGGAGATGTTATTGGAGGCTTACTATAAGCAATCTGATGAGTTTGTGCAGCAGAGTGAGTCGCTTTTGAACGATATCAAGTCCACAGAGGAGATTGTCAATATTATTTTGGACGCCAATAGAAATTCGCTCATGTTGTTTGAGTTGAAGATCACCATCTATACGCTTGGGTTCACTGTTGCTACAGTGCTTCCTGCCTTCTATGGGATGAACTTGAAGAACTTCATTGAGTCTTCGGACCTTGGGTTTGGCGGTGTAGTGGTGTTCTCCATGCTGCTTGGTCTCATGATAACCTCTGCCAATTTCAAAAGATTGAAGGCTGTGCAAAAGCTAAGTTTGATGAACCACGACGCTAAGATGAACTCGAAGAACACGATGGTTCAAAGCGCGGCCAAGTGGGACAAGTTCAAGTTCTGGAGACGTGGAAGAAGCGTCAGAGACGTGGGGCAAAGAGACGTTGTTTGGAAATGGTTGATTGACGAGAAGAAGAAATGACGTGTACGACTTGTAAATAGTTCTTATGATAATGATACAAAGATTTAAATATTTAAAACTGTGGGAATTACCTAGCTACATATATCCACCTTATAACTTAGACTTGGAAGCAAAGACAGCAGCGATGTTTCTTCTTTGGATCTTCCCAGTGGCTGTTTTTGGTAACTGTTTAACAAAGAAGAACTTTTCTGGGATTTTGAAGGAGGCAACTTTGTCAGATAAGAACTGCTTCAAGTTCTCAGCGGTGGCAGCCTGACCGTCTCTCAAGACAATGGCAGCATTGACCGCTTGGCCATACTTCTCATCAGGAACACCAAAGGCAACGGCTTCAGCAACAGCAGGGTGGCCCAATAGGACCCCGTCTAGTTCAATTGGGGAGATCTTCTCACCGCCTCTGTTGATCAACTCTTTCAATCTCCCTGTCAAATTGAGGAAATTGTCCTCATCCAAGAACCCCTGGTCGCCTGTTCTGAAATAACCGTTTGTGAACGATTCAGCATTGGCCTTATCGTTATTGGCATAGCCCTTTGTCACGTTAGCACCCTTAATAGAAACCTCGCCGATTTTACCCTGAGGTAAGACATTCCCGCTGCCGTCCAAGATGACAATCTCAACGCCTTGGCCTTGACCCACGGTCCCTGGTTTTCTCAAACCTGGTGGCAAATTGTTGGAAGTCATTTGATGAGAAGCTTCAGTCATGGCGTACGCTTCCAAGACAGGAGCATTGAACTCTTTTTCCAACTTGTGGAAAGTAGGAGGAGCCAAAGCTGCAGAGCACGATCTGATGAATCTGATCTTTGGGAACGGAGAGGGCTTTGGGATGTTTAATAAGATCAAATGGATAGTTGGAACCGCAGAATACCATGTGGCTTTATAAGTGATGAAATCAGACCAGAACTGTTTAGCGGAGAACTTCAACGGGACGATAATGGCACCTTGGGTTTTCAAAGTTGACAGCAAGGCACCGATCAAGCCATGGACATGGAACAAAGGCATAACGATGTATGAACGATCCGCTGAAGTCAATTTGTAAGTGTTGGCAATGTTGACCATAGATCTGGAGATATTGGCGTGTGTCAAAGGAACGGTCTTTGGACGGCCAGTTGTACCTGAGGTGTGTAGGATCATAGCCACTTCATCTGGCTTGGCGGTCCCTGGGAATCTTGATAGATTGTTGTAGAAAACAGGGAATTTCAAAGATTGGAAAACCGGTGAAGCTGAATTGTGGTTAAAGATCTCAAATTCAACCCTACCTCTCTTTGCGTCCCACCAAGCTTCGATCAAAAGCACATTGTTGTCCTTAGCGGATTGCACTATTGGTAGCTCTTTGTTGGAATGGGTTCCCTTAAGCACAACCACAGCCTTGGCGTGTAGGTCGCCAAAGTAGAAATCAAACTCATTCTTCTTGTAGTTTGGGTTCAACGGAGCAGCGACTCTGGAGGCATTGGTTATGGCTAGGAAAGACGAGACCAATTCCAAGTTGTTAGGTAAAGAGATGGCAACAGCAGATTGCACTGGGGCAAGTGTGTACAATGGAGAAGCCTCGTTGTAGAAGATTTGTTGGAGGTGGCCTGTAACATCGGACAATTGCTTGTAAGATAAGGAAGGACCGTTTGGAATGACGATTGCCTCGTTGTTGGAGACGTCGATAGACGAGATGAAGGTAGCCATTGTGGTGATGGAAAAAAAATGGTTTAAATTGGTTGACTCCAGTAAAAATACAATGTAAAGTTAGAAGTTGGATTGAGTACTTTTTATAAGAAAAATGCACTACGTGATTCTTCTCCTGACTTCCACGCTGATACAGCAAAGTGTCAATTAATTTCCGGAGAACTCGGCCCGAACTTCAGCCCGAATCACAGCCAAATCCAACTCCCGGCCGCCGGTCCGAGATCCGAGATCCGAGATATCTTCCGATCCGGTCACATGACGCGGTTTATAAGCTGATCAGCTTTGATCTTATGAAAACCAAATAAAACCAATATAACAATTACATAACGTAAACAACAAATTGAAGTACAAACATAATGATATATAAACGAAAAGACAAAACAAAAATAAACCCAAAACCCATTATAATTCAATAAACCAACCCACTAACTAAAATACAGTTAATCCCTGAAAACATCCATAATATTCGGATTAGTATCATTAATGACACTTTTAAACCCCGTACCAAGATCATCCGCGCTATTCTCACCATGATCATCGACATTCTTCGCTGATTCGTTCAAAGTGAAAGATGGATCGATATTCTTAATTGCAACTTCAGGGTTCTTCAAAGCCGTAGGTTGTGATAAGGATCTCTGCAAGGATCTCTTTGGTTGAGATTTGACACGTTTGGTTGAAGTGGTAGCTGGGTCAATGATAGATTTACTAGCAGCAGCAGCACAGCTCTCCCTCGACAGGGAAATCGTCCCGTTGACAGTCTTTGCCCTTTTCAAAGGGGCTTTACTCTTCCTTGACTGTGACTGCTGCTTCTTCATTGTTTTCTGTTTGCTCTGTTGTTCGAAAGTGGAACGGTCTGAAAGGATGATGTTCAGCGTTGAGAAGTTCGGTTTCGCTGGGTCTTTGGAACTTGTAGAGGAGCACATTGACGAGGTGAACGTTCCGAGTTTTGGCTGTGTTGGGATCTGTTTCAGTTTCGGTAGTTCTTGATTCGAAGAGGAGGAGGCGGGGTTGGAAGTGGTTGATGGATGCGATAAGGAAGGGCCTGCTGGGATTCTCGTAGGCGAAGAATGTATCATCATCAATCTGTCTGGGTCCTTGTCATTTGCAAAAGAGCTGGCAGCCATGGCTTCTGCTTTCATAGCGGAGGAATTGATGATTGTCGTTGGAGACGAATTGACCCTTGCATCTTCCTGGCCGTCGTCGGTTTGTCTTTTGTTAGGACACAATTTGATGATGTTCTCTTTTGTTAGTGACGATGACGACTTCAGAGGCGTAGTGAACGCGGTCTGTGTATAATTGGAGCTTCTCTTTGAAGGCGATTGAACCAAACTGACGGAGTTCTTCTTCTTAGTTGTAGACTTCTTGATAGTTTTCTTCTTTGCAGCTGCAGCGATGGTCTTCGCAGCTGTGGGAGAAATGACAAGGTTTGAATTGAGAGAGATATCTTTCAACGGAGATCTCAACACCATCATTCTTGGACCCATGCTGCTTCTCTCCAATTGAGGCGATACGCTGTCTTCCTTTGTGTGCTGATCTTCTTCTGTGATATGACGCATAGCCCTCGATGGTTTCGAAGGCGTCACGTCCTGGACGTTTGGAGATAAGCTGAATATCGTTTTGAAAAAAGTGTCGGGAGAAACACTGACTTTTGACAGGCTTGATGGGCCAACTATCGGAGCACCATTGTTTAATCCTGGATCAATTGAGTTCAAACCATGCATTTGATGATGATGATCGTTTTGATCGAAAAGCTCCAGCACGTTCTGGTGAAGAGATGGGTGTGTGGAGAACTGAATGGGTCTGAGAGGCGACATCGACATGAAGGGACCCAAGCTGCTGCTGCTGTTGTTGTTGCTATTTCTCAAGGCGGCTCCATTGCCATTCATAACACTGCTTGTTCTCATAAATTCAGGGGTGTTTTGAAACAAACCCGACTCATTCGTTGAGATGATATTTCCCAGTGAGGCATCGCTGATGTGGCTGGTGCTGGTGCTGTTATGGTTGACGAAGGACGAGTACTGTGTCGAAGAGGTGTTCATATTTGGAGACAGGAAAGCAGAGAAGCTGGTGTTGAGTGCTTCTGTGTTCAAAGTTGTGGAATGAGCGGCCTTGGCGTTAGGTGTGTTTTCATGGTTCAAGCCTCCCGGAGTGTCCTTTGGGCTGTCGTCAAAGTTCTCTGTGTCTGATGAGTGCATGGTGGTCTCTGGTAGGTGTTTTGTCTGTGTTTGTGGAGGGGAAGGTTACAACTGGGGTTAAAGTGTTGTTGTGCTGGCAGAAAATTTAATTGTGAAGCGAGTGAGTGTGAGACGGAAGCAATTGAAATAGGGGTATAACAGATGTAATAAGACAAACAAGAGAGTGGATAGCGTGTGTTTGAACAGTTAACCAATGAACAGAGATCTTTGTTGACGTTCCCCCTTTTGTTCCAAGCCTTCTCTCTGTTTTTTTGAGTTTGACATTTGTTTTGATTTTAAAATCTGGCGCACCTGCCGCGCCCCGCGCCTCGTCGATCTCGCGCGTTTGCCACAGATGAGCCACGGATCTTGTCGCGATTCTGAAACTTCATAGCGCGTTTAAGTCACGTGTCAGGTTTTTGCGCCTCAAAAAGTTATACACCTAAAGCATTGGTAAACAAACAGATTTGTGAAATTTGTATATAGGTTTCTCTATGGGGAAGATACAATATCCATGGTAATATTTGATCACTAGTTCACTTCCAAAGTTAGCATACATATATCAATATGACAATACCCACTCAACAAACATATCTGATATCACTTGCCCTGTCAATTCTCTATGTTGCTGTGATCTACATCCCAATTCCTCAACCAATACTGGCATTTTGTAGGATCAGCAACTCACCGGTTAACCAACATGACCGTAATGACCCCATTGTTGTTCAGATGAGGATAGTTCGAATCACAGGGTATACATTGTTGGTTTGTGGCATATTGCCTTTGATTCTTTGTTATTTGGATAAAGAAGAGCAGAATCAAAAGAGAATACACTTTCTTGAGATTTTTCAACAGTTAGGATTCCTTCCATCGCCAATGAAACTGATCCTCAACTCACTGGACACCCTTATGATTCTCTCTCTACTGTACATCGCTCCTTTGGCTCATGAGATCTTTGTGCTGCAAGCCAATCCACTCAAAGACTATATCCAGCAGATAACAGACACCATCCATGGTTTAAGAGATCTTATAGTGGGCCCATTATCTGAGGAAATCGTCTATACCGCCGCCATGATCATCACTTTATCTCACTCCGAACAGAGATTATCGCAAGACCGTCTGATCTACATCCCACCTTTGTTCTTCAGTGTTGCACATTTCCATCACGCTTACAATTTACACCGTCAGGGGCATAAGATTTTACCCATTGTGATTTCGACTTTGGCTCAAGGGACATACACCTATCTGTTTGGGATCTTCACGGATTATCTGTTCTTAAGATCTTCAGACGTCTGGTGTTGTTTTGTGGCTCATTCGTTTTGTAACTTTATGGGCTTGCCGATGTTCAAAGCCTCTGAAGGTCCAAGTTGGTGGAGATCATGGGGCTACTATCTTGGTTTAGTGACAGGGCTAATTGGGTTCGCATACTGTTTGAAATTCTCTTTATTGATCTAAGGTTATATAAGCATAATAATTAATTAAATCTCTAAAACTTTCTTGAGACCATTCACAGCAACATCATGGTCTTGATGATCCGCTAGCCCGCTAACAGTCAAAACAGCAATGGTGATCCCTGGGGCAGTTTGTAATCTCAAAGGAAACCCACCTCCGTAGTTGGTGTAAATCGAAGGGTCTAATGCTTTGTCAGCTAAGGTTTTCCCTCTGTTTTGCAATTCTCCGCCAAAACGTAAAGACGACTTCTCGAATCTGATGACGGTGTTTCTCTTCTTCTTGATCCAGTCTTCGTTGTCTGGCTGGATCTCACCGCTGTAACTTCTGAACAAAGTGGCTCCTGCGACTGTGGTGATATCAACGACAACTGAACGGTTAGGGTATTGTGATTTGGCGTATTGTAAAGAAGCAAGACCGATGTTGAAGGCTGTTTCGGAATCGAGCTTTGAGAGAACTAGAGTGCGTTCTTGGGTTTCGATGGTGGTGATATCCGGTGCTGAAGACATTATGGAAAAAAGTGGTTAGTTGATGGTGGCTTGAAGTAATTCAAAATAGTTTGTTGGAGGTGTTACCGTGTGGATTTCTCCGCAGTTTTATAGTTTTTCCGAATTGTCCGACGAACCTTTGCAGAATATCGTCAGGTGTAATTAAGCTGATCGAGAGATGAACCGAAATCTAAATGGTTATACAAGTGAATTTAGCTTGTGAAGAATACCAGGAACATTTACCCCACACCACTTCACGCTAGCGAACTTGTCGTAGGTTGGCCGCTTTAACTGAGTTTGAAGAGGCCCGCGGACCCCAAACTGCCTAGCAAAGAAACAGTTTACAAAAAGATACAGAGATCGGTCCTCGAAAAACAGGTACTCCTAGCATAATAGCTGAAATGTTAGATAATCCAGAGCACATGATCAAATAAGACTGAGTGTTATATTCTTTCAATATCACGTCAGTTAGTTAAAGTAGCAACAAATTAGGGAATATTCTGTCTACATGACACAAAAGCGACACTCTACAACCAGTTATCTCCGGTGCCCAAACCGCAAACCCGAGAAATCCGAATATTATATCGGCTGGACAATTATATTAACTACGAACTGAACAAAATCAACACTCTTAATCTTCTGTCTCTTCAGAATAATTCTTCAAGTCATGAGCTGGTTGCCACGGTTATCGTTGTATCACCAATACCATATCTTAGATTGGTCGTCACCCATTTCACTACAAAGATAACCGTGCTGGCGACACCGAAAGAGGCATAAAATAGAACCTGACTCTCAATAAAAAGACTCGCAATAATCATCAACAGTGAACTGGGCCAAATGATTAACATCAACAGGTGTTTCCTAGTCACACTGACGATACCCTCGTATAAAGCACGAAATTATTGATCTTTGGAAGATATTCACCAGCTACTGTTTGGAAGAATTGCTTGTCTGTTTCTGTGGTTCTATTGTGTGGGCCATGATAACTGACTATTTTGTGCTCTCCACGATTGTGAGGAATTGAATAATTACCATCACTGGATAGCTCGTAGTATACATGAGCACAGTAGAACCCTGGGTTAGATAACAGAAATTTCCAAAGGAACAGAAGATCCGTTAGCATGAGGGATATATGTTAAGATACAAGAAGGGTCAGATAATCGTACGGTTTCAAAAACCCCAGTCTGTGGGTCCAAAACGCCCACAGTACCAGCATCGATAATGAACTTAATCTTCTCTTCTTATCGCAAAAGGCGGTTTTCAAAAAACGGCTTCATGAATCATGATGTTTATATACAAATTAATATCTTGATTTTTACGAACCGCATGAACGCGCAGTGAGCATGTACATCGGGCATGCAGCAGGGCTCGATAAAAAAGGTACGAGAATTGAAGGTTTCAGCACGTGATATCACACGTGTAATTTCGTGGCCCAACCAGGCACCCGGCCTTTGATTGTGGCTGCAGCGACGTAAATTACTAGAACGTTGAAAACGGGTGTAAATAATTGATGAAAGAAGTTATAAGAAAGCTGGAATATATCACATCACCAAAACCGTTGAATAATAGCTGAACCAATCACAACTCTCAGAAATCGAGATCAACAACCAAGTAACTTAGTACTCAAACCCACAACATGAAGAGGGAATCTAAACTCGATCACGTCATCGACAGTAACCATCCACATTTCGACCGTTATAAAACCCACGGCAAGCAATACTTGCACGACTACATTGTGATCATCGATGCTGGTTCGAAGGGGACGAGGGCCCATCTGTACCGTACGAAGTCTCCGTACCAAATTGTTTCAGGCCCAGACGACACGGTGAGTGAAACCAAGAGAGATCATTCAGAAGATCATACCGATTCCGAAGAGGAGAAGAATTACATTGAGATCGAATTGGTGAAGAGAACCAAGCTGAAGCCTGGGATCGCAATGTACAAAGACTCGCTCTCGGACCTGCACGACAAGTATTTCGGCAAGTTGCTGGAGAAGATCGAATCCCATATCCCAAAGTCTCAAATCTCACGTACCCCGATCTTTGTCCATGCCACTGGTGGTGTCAGATTATTGCCTATCGAGAAGCAAGAAAAGATGATGGCCTCCATCTGCGAGTACCTCCAGGGCCAAAACAAGTACTACCTGCCAGACTGTAAGACGCATGTGGACGTCATTGACGGCGAATTGGAAGGGTTGTACTCGTGGATCGGCGTCAACTACAAGCAAGGAGTGTTCAACTACGAGTACCCAAGCGGATCCAACTATGGGGTCTTCGACTTGGGTGGTGCTTCGACACAGTTGGCATTTGCCCCTAACTCCGAGGGGCTGTCTGAAGATGATAAGAACGGGTTGTATCGTTTGAACTTGCATTACAATCCGAACAAACATGCGGAGGCTTTGTCCTATGATGTGTTCACTCAGAGTTACAACGGTGGTGTTGACCAGATCACACAAAGATACCAGAAGAAGATCAAAGCCGCTGAGAGCAAAGAGGATCCGTGTCTCAGTAAGGGCTCTGTTGCCAGTGACGGGATCAAAGGCACTGGTGATTTTGCCCAATGTTACGCCTCTTTGAACGAACTGTTGAAGGAAGTCTCCGCCGAGAGATACTGTGAGCAGGAGGACAAGTCGAAGTGCTCGTTGAACACCTATCTGCCATCGAAGAACTACAAGTTCGACAACGTGAAGAACTTTGTCGGTGTTAACGAATTCCATGACAGCTTGGAAGACTTCGAAAGCTACAAAGAGTTCTACGAGAAGACCGTGGATCTGTGTTCCGGATCAAAGAAGACCAGTGGCAAAGACAAAGACACCGACTCCGACACCGACTCCGACTCGCAAGAATGCTTCAAATCCGCTTGGGTCATTAACATCCTTCACGAATCTCTTGGATTCCCACTTTACGACGAGCAAACCATCTCCGAATCGTCCATCGATGCCTTAGATTCCCAATTCCAAACATTGAAGAAGACCTCCTGGACTTTAGGTCACGCCGTGTTATACCAATACGACTCAATCGCCATGAAACAATCCCATAAGCCACACCAGAAACCACTCAGAGTCGGTTACTTCTCTCCTCGCTCAACACAGTTCACTTACGGTGGCGAACAGGAGGGTGTCACTGTTCGTCCTGCTGCTAAGACTCCATACGAAGAAACCATCACAGACGATCACGACGACGATAAGGATGATGATGGGATTTGGGATCACGTGCAGGAGAACCATAGATTATACGGTGGGTTGATTATATTCGTGATGTTGTTCGCTATGTTGTATTTATTATTCGGGAAGAAGCTTGCTCTCTCGTCGAAGGTTTACGGTGTCAAGCAATGGATCAAGGGGAAGTTTAATTTCAACTCTACAAGATTTACAAAATTGACTTCGTTTGATGAAGATTTGGAAAGAGCCGAAGTTGAACTGGGTCAATTGGAGAGATCGCTGGCTGAGCAAGACGAAGAAGGGAATGCTCTAGATGACGGTAGAGATGCTGCTAATGCTTCTAAGGATAGCTTTGAGATATAGATCATACGCAATTATAAATGGAATGAGCTTTATCATCTTTGAATTCAGAGACATGTAGCAAAGACCAATCTGAAACAGAATTATACATTATTTTTGCATCAACATCCAAAGACATACATCCCACAAAGTGTGATCACAGATCAACCTTCTTAGTCATCATTAAAAGCTTCTATGGCCAAGTTGGTAAGGCGCCACACTAGTAATGTGGCGATCGTCGGTTCGACTCCGACTGGAAGCATTTAATTTGTTTTTTTCAAGTTTTTTTTGATCTTGGCCTACATATCTTGACTCATGTTAAATTATCATTGATAGATTTTCTGGTTTATTGTTTCTATGATTGGGCTTTTAGAACAAGTGACACAGACTATGCTTAATAAAATCCCTCAATACATGACTTTCTCCAGTTCTTCGTCAGTATGACTAGCTTTTGTTGGTCGGAGCTTGAACCTAATTAGGAAATAGTTCCGATCGTAATTGCGGTTGCGAATCGATAACGGTGAACCATGGTTCACCTATGATGATCAAATCATTGGCTTCCTAGATCACGATTCATTAAATTAAACTTTACTTTTGAACCGTTGGAAATATTTAAAATGCGATATCTCCTCTTTTTGGAAGACTCAGGACTGATGCTCGTTATTTAGCACCCAACTTCATTAATAACCAGATTCAAAGTATCTACCATTTAACAACAATGACCGTAGTTGAAATTCCAAGCATAACCTTACCACTAACATTATCCAAGATCCCAGCTATTGCCTTTGGCTCAGGTACAGTGTGGAAATCTCCAAGCCGTGGAGCTAAAGTCACCGAACCAGTTCCATTAAACGAGCCATTGATCGAAAGTTTAACTAATGCAATTGAAGTTGGTTTCCGTCATATCGATACCGCTGAAGCTTATTTGACACATGCAGAAGTCGGTGAAGCTATTAAAAGATCCGGTGTTGAAAGATCTGAACTGTTCGTCACCGATAAGTACAGTGCTAGCTCCTTCGCTAGGACCGAATCTTCTGGGCCTTACCAATCTGCCGTTACAGCTTTGAAAGAGTTGGGGTTGGACTACTTGGATTTGTTCCTTATCCATGTGCCATCCATCCCGGTTGAGTTACAAGACAAGCTCACTTTGAAAACAATGTGGAAGCAAATGGAACGCTTGGTGCAAGAAGGAGTTGTGAAGAACATTGGTATTTCCAACTTCACCGTTGAGAATCTGCAAGAGATCATGGACGGTTGTGAGATCAAGCCTCAGATCCATCAAATCGAGTTCCATCCATACTTGCAAAACCAAACTCCAGGGATCAAGAAGTTCAACGACGATAACGGGATCGTCACTGCTGCCTTCTCTCCTTTGGTTCCTCTTTCAAGAGCCAAGCCAGGCCCATTGGACGATACTGTTGCCAGTTTAGCCGCCAAGTACAACAGAAGTGAAGCCCAAATTCTCTTGAGATGGGTGTACCAGAGCGGTGTTCTCCCAGTGACCACTTCTTCCCAGAAGGAAAGACTGCAAGATGCCTTGAATATGTTCCAGTTTGAATTGGAAGAGGAAGATTTCAACACTGTCACTGAGTTGGGGAAGAAGAAGTTCTTTAGAGCTGCTATCCAGGGGATCCTCGGTAAGTATGACGAAGAGCTACAACAGGAGCTTGGTTTGTTGTAACTAATTTAATACAATTCTAATAAATTTGAGTAGATATTGATCAGAGCTTGTGGCACGTGACCAGTATTTCATCAGTTGATTTTTAATTTACCCGACTTCGCGAATTTATTTTGGCCTCCCACGGAAAGATCAGCCATATAATAAATCCAGGTAAGGAGACAAGCTGGGAAAGCGTTTGTTCCTCGATTGTGAAAACCAGATAGAGGAGAATTAACTGATCTTATCAGCCCACACGGTTCAACAGATGTGTGTATATCGTAAACTAAGTAGCAGTATCTCACACTCAGTTCCAGCTCAGGTTCCAGCTGAAGTGTACGTACGCCCCCAACCTGCAACCCGCGATCCCACCCAAATTTAAAGCGGGCGGGGCGGCGGGTTCGCTCGAACAAGCGGGCGGCCAAATAAAATCAACATATCCAAAAAGTGAAAGTAGAAAGAAATCTGTTTGAACTGCAACAATATAGCACCTTCAGTAGAGCTTCTTTTCTCCCCTCGCCCATAATCGTCCAACCATGGCTATCACTAGATTCTCCTCCTCTGTCTCCAGAGCCTCTCAATTAGCTGCCAGAGCTTTCACCAAGCCTTTATTGTTGACTCAAACCAGAGCCAACTCCACCGCTGCCACCGAACCTATCCAAGTCACCGTCAGAGATGCCATCAACAATGCTCTTGCCGAAGAGCTAGACCGTGACGAAGAAGTCTTCATCATGGGTGAAGAAGTCGCCCAGTATAACGGTGCCTACAAGATCACCAGAGGTCTTTTAGACAGATTTGGTGAAAAGAGAATCATCGATACTCCAATCACCGAAATGGGGTTCACTGGTTTAGCCACCGGTGCCGCCTTGGCTGGTTTGAAGCCAGTTGTCGAGTTCATGACCTTCAACTTCGCCATGCAATCCATCGATCACATCATCAACTCTGCCGCTAAGACCTACTACATGTCTGGTGGTATCCAACCATGTAACATCACCTTCAGAGGTCCAAACGGTGCTGCTGCCGGTGTCGGTGCCCAGCATTCCCAAGATTACTCTGCTTGGTACGGTTCCATCCCAGGGTTGAAGGTGGTCTCCCCATACTCCTCTGAAGACCACAGAGGTTTGATCAAGGCTTCCATCAGAGACCCAAACCCAGTTGTGTTTTTAGAAAACGAACTGCTATACGGTGAATCTTTCGAATTGTCTCCAGAAGCCCAACACCCAGACTTCACCGTTCCTTTCGGTAAGGCCAAGATCGAATTGGAAGGTAACGATATCACCCTTGTCTCCCACTCCAGAAACTTGACGTTCTGTTTGCAAGCCGCCAAGCAATTGAAGGAGGAATACGGCCTAACCGCCGAAGTGATCAACTTGAGATCCATCAAGCCTTTGGATGTCCCAGCCATCGTCAAGTCCGTCATGAAGACCAACCACTTGGTCACCGTTGAAGCCGGTTTCCCAGCCTTTGGTGTTGGTTCCGAAATCGTTGCTCAAGTCATGGAATCCGAAGCCTTTGACCACTTAGACGCCCCAGTTGAAAGAGTCACCGGTGCCGAAGTGCCAACTCCTTACGCTAAGGAATTGGAAGACTTCGCCTTCCCAGACCAGCCAACTATCATGAGAGCTTTGAAGAAGGTTTTATCCTTATAAGTTTCTAGGCTTTAGAGAAAGCTGCGCGGGGTTGCGTGATATTTCGCCTCATGTTTATATTATATATACTTTTTTAATTCGATTTTAACTAAAAAAAAAGTCTGTTTGTGTTGTTTGCATGAGTAGTTAATTAGCTGTTAGAAGGTATGACATAATTTGAGGACTATTTATTTCAAATTTGTCCGCAAATTATAAATTCAAATTAATTTTTTTCAAAAAAAAAAAAAAAAAAAAAAAAATTTAA
>JAKTWX010000395.1:7393-22678 GCA_030582275.1 Waltiozyma pijperi | reverse complement strand
TAACCATGAACGTAATTCTATGACTCTACCAATTTGTAGCCCGATCTAGTATTTCGAATTTGTGTGAGCTTTTCACTCAATTTGGAAGCGGAGATGCCATCATAGTCATATTGAGCTGACCTTGAAACTTATTTTTGAACTTGGTCGAAGGACTCAGTTCAGTTCCATCAAACATCACTAAATCATCATTCAACTTTACAACGCCTTTATTAATGCAAGAAAGTGGTCCCTTGGCCCAGTTGGTTAAGGCGTCGTGCTAATATTGAAAAGTTAACGCGAAGATCAGCAGTTCGATCCTGCTAGGGACCAATTTATTTTTTCCCATCTATAAATTGATTTGTTTTTTGGAGTTATTCTTTGTGTTGTTTGGATCATAATTTGTCTTAGTGTTCTGATTGGCCCGTTCTTGATCTCCTCAATTTCCCGAGTTTTTTTTTTGTTCAAATCGGCCGCCGTTTTGTAGCAGATTCTGCATGTCCGCGCGCCGCACACATTATGATGTACACAAAGCTAGGGCAACTATAGCTGCTTGGAATCCGATATTTGTCTTTACTGGTTAGAGAGGATAATTCCGATCCCTTCCCCGATCAAAGAATAAATTCTATCATAAATCACTAATTAGATTATCATTGTATCTGAATCTATCTCCACACAGCCACCCTGCCATTATAATCACCAGCGATGACTTCAAGTCTAGTCTTCTTCTCATCATTGTCATCAATAAAACTCTTGACATAGCATTCCACCACGGTTATTTCCTTACTTTCCATTTCTTTCTCTTTTTCCTTAAACACCAGGGTTTTTAACATCTCTAATTTCCAAGAATCATCCACTCCAAGGGATGAAATGTGAATTTTCCCATTTGTGGTACCCAAGACCAACACAGTTTCATGTTTCCAAAACTCATGACGTGTTGGGAATGATGGAGATTTGAAGCTAGTCACCGTTCTGGAATTACCAAAGTTCAAAGCAGTAACAGATTCATCGATTTCCTCTTCAATGATCTTCTGTCCATTTATAGTAAAGATGGTGACGACAGAACCCGTTGCTGTACCAATAAGACCAGATTCGTATGAGATTGCAATGGTGTCAGCCTTTGTGTCAATGGATCTTATAAAAGAGTAGTCAACCAAGTTCCAAAGATGAACATTACCATCGTAATCCAAACTTAACAACAGGTTGAACTCTGGAGAAACCCTGAGTTCCTTAATACCTGAAGTGTGTAACCTCAAGGGTCTAACAAACTTCAAGTCCACATCGTCAAAGCTCTTGTTAATCTTGACTTTCCAAATATGAATAGATCCACTCTGTGACCCAGTTAGAAAAATATCCTTAGAAAGTAATGTGATAGTGGTGATCTTTTCATCATGAAGCCTTTCAAAACACTTCCTATTGATCAATAACATCCCGTCGGATTCAAGTTCATCGGTTCTGATCTCGAAATCACCATTCAA
Source organism: Waltiozyma pijperi (assembly GCA_030582275.1). NCBI lineage: Eukaryota > Fungi > Ascomycota > Saccharomycetes > Phaffomycetales > Wickerhamomycetaceae > Waltiozyma > Waltiozyma pijperi. The sequence goes on along the minus strand of JAKTWX010000395.1, from coordinate 21,224 downwards.
ATGAAGCTCAGGGTATCCCCTCCAGAAAGCATCGCCGATGTTGTCAGAATGAAGCTTGAACTGGATGAATTTGATTGGATCTTTGAATTTGGTCTGGTACAACATTGTTGGTATAGATTTCAAGATGTTGACATCCAACTCCAAACAGAATTCTTCTAATCCGGCACCATCTTCGACAAGTCTGGGTGAATGTGGCTTACTGAAGATTTGAAGAGGCGTTTGACCAAAGTTGTGAATGATACCAGTGATGGATCTTCTTTCATCTTCGTTGCTGATGGAGTCCAAATCGATAGCACCGTGATAACTCAAGTGATTGAAGACATTGATAGCTTCCACAGCAGCAGGCCCTGATTGTTTGAAACCGAAGATCAAATCGATCCATTCGTGTAAGTGCTCAGTGACGTAAGGTGACTCCAAAGCATGTCTGTTCTTAGCGATGAAGATGGCCGGGTCTCCCTTTGCCCATTTAGGTAAATCCACACCAGAGATCTTAGTACCGTCTTGAAGCTTGCCAAAATCATAGTTGTTGATGTTGGTTAAGAATTCAGGGAGGAAGAAGAATTCAGGAATCAACTCTCTCACATCAGTGGTGTTCTCAGCAGACGAAGATTTCCAAGCCTTCTCAATGGAATAAAACAACCTATCAGCGTGATCAAATTTGCCACCCTGTAGTAACAAATAAGATTGGACAAAGGGTTCTAACCGAATAAGGAACGACACCACGATCATAGCAGATGAATAATGCGTACCATAGTGGAAAGGTGGCGAGTCTTCATCTTGTAAACTTTCCAAAGCATCATATCTGTCCTTGAATTGCTGAGCTCTAGCCTGCGATTGTGCACCCATTGGCTTTGAGAGATCTCTGAAAGACTTCGGATCAGAGAGATCTAACTCTTCACTAGTGTAGTCAGCGATAACCCATGGGAAGACCGGATACTGAGTGAGATCATTGAATGTCCGTCCAGCCAAAGTGTTGATGATCATAAGATAGTAGAAGTTTGATATCTCACCTCTTTGCCATTTCTTGGTGGCCTCAAGCGAGAATTCTGGAGAGAACACATTGGATAATCTTGATGTGAAGCTATTGGCGTTTGGGTTCAATTTGGCATTACCAGCATTGGTGGCTTTGAAAATCTTTGACAAATCATCATCAATATTGGAGTTGGTGGCAACATTTGACAACTTGGAGTAGATGATGTCTCTTTCCCTTGTTTGAATGGATGTGATCAAGAAACTATCTCCGTCACTGAAGAAAAGCTCTAATGCAACATCACGGAGTAGAAATTGTCTCTTGGTAACCGATGTCAACTCAAACAAATCCCAAGTTTGCACCAAATGGCCGTTGAGATCACTTCCTGATTGAGCTGAGGTCTTGTGTCTTGGTTGGCCGGTGATGAGTTTGACATTTGGATCCCTTTTCGCTTCTGGCACATCAAAGACATTGATAATTTCATCCTCAGCAGTATTGTGATAATAGTTCTCGATCAAATAGATATGGAGCTGACCAAGAATCAAAATACCCTCTGTGATCTCTAACCCGACGACCTGGCTGACGTTCCAAATCTCCACAATCTGATCACCGGTGCGTAGACTCTTCAACACTCTTCTGTTCTTGTCATTGCAAGCCGTCACAGGGTCTTCTTGAATGGCCTCAGCATCGACCATTTCAAAAGAGTTCAAGCTTAAGGATTCGATTCTCACCCTTTCACTCTCTGGATCAATACTGCTTAATCTGCGAGTTCGTGGGAAATCAGCCATATTGGTAATTTTGTCAGAGGACTCGACCACGGTGTGTGGAAGAAGAACCTTTCTCATTCTATCGATACCTTCAGCAGTGTCTAACTCCCATCTCTGTTCAGGGCGTGGGAGACTGAACAAAACAGCCATCTCGTTGATGTTGTCAGACTTCATCTTGTTGTATGAGGAAATGAAGAACTGGAGACTGTCATGCTGGTCTTGGAGGAATCTGGAGAGATGGACGCCCTCTTTGGTCAATAGTTTAGATTTGAGAATCTGATTTTCGTTCTGGAGGATCTTAACCAATTCATCTAACACTTCGTACTTCTTCTTGATGGCTGAATCTTGCGAGTTGGATAATCCAGCGAGGAAAGTCTGAACTGGGAGGAACACGGCCTTAGGATTCTTCCTATCCAACTTGGTTGATAGTGAGGATAAATGAGAATGTAGCAACGCCACCAATTTGGAGTCTTTCGTTAGAGAAGAAACTAAGTCTTCATCGCCCAAGGTGAGGGCAGATGACAAGAAGTTGGAAAGAGATGAATAATACCTGAAAGTAATCGACGATGCAATAGAACCAATGTCTGCTTGGCGCTGCATCAAGACAATTCTGAGACAGTTCAGGGCCAAACTGATCATAGCTGAGTCGCTCTCAACAGCAGTGATACCCAGTAAGTATGCGACAAGATTGGCACACCCATCGTTTGACAGGTACTTATTCCCAAACAAGTTCTCCTGGTGGAACATGATGATCTTAAAGAAGTTCGCCTGTTGCTCGTGGGATTCTGTGTCGTTTAGAATAACCAACAAAACATTTAGCAATTGAGTAACATTTCTTACCAACTGGGTATATTGAGGACTTCTGGTGTTCTTATTGCACTTCCTGTAAGCTTCCAATAAATCAAGCAAGATCGACATATAGTTGAAGTAGTCTTTCATGTCCCATTGAAATGTCAAAAGCTCGCCACTCAAACTGTTCAAAAACACTGCGAAGTTGGTAAAGCTCATACTCCCAGTCTCCAATAAGATCCCAAATTCAGATGAAAACTCCTTGATGTGGATAAGAAGCTTTGGAATGACCAACGATAAGAAAACTGCGGACAAGACGGTAGAGCTTCCATCATTCTCCAGGGAGCTGATCACAGATGTGAGGTAAGAATCGACCTCAGTAGAAGTTCCAGTGGAGATCAAACCCATGATGAACCCAGATAAAACTTCAAGAACCCTTTCTGATGGATCAAAGTAAATGGCTGCATTTCTAGGCTTTGTTAAAAGCACAACAAATCCACAGAGACGTCTCAGGACATTCTTATCCATCTTCATACTCTTCTCGAACCCTGGGATGTCATTGATGCCAAGCTGGACGAAGTCCAAGTAGAAGTTTATCAAGTCGATGATCTTGCTGTGGTCGTCTTCCTTGAATATATCATTGAGCACAGTCCATTCTAGAAGGTCGATGATGAGGTAATGGAATGATGGGAATAGAAGATGATCGAGCCCTCTCGAAGCCAGCGGAAATTTCAAAGATTCAAAATCCAAGTCGTGCTGGTAATGGCCAAAAGAACCTCTGATCAAAATGTTGATCTCAACTTCATCAATCTTAGCGTCTCTTAGACAACCTAATAGAACATGTAAACCATTGCTCTTCAGAAACACCTCATGGGACTTGTTGCTGACTGTGAATGCCTTCACGAGGAACGACAAAGCCAAGTCAATGATGTACCTCTCGTTCTTTGACAGTTGGATGAGCAAGAGGATCCATTTTAAGGACATTGAGCCAAATAGTTTCCTCCAATATGTGGGATTGGCCATTAAAGGATCTAGGAAAACACGAGCTAGCACGTTTAGAACCACCGTAGCGTAACACGACTGGCCTTCACTTAGAGAGTATATAACAAATCCAGATAGACTTCTAACAACCTTCGGCGTGAGATTAGCTTCTACCAAGTTGGACAAGCATCCCTGGATGGAATCACAGATTTCCACAGGGAAGAAGTTCTGCGAGATGCAATTGAGAAATCGAGCAACAAGATTGATCTTCTTTAGTTTCAAGATATTGTAAGAGGAATTCACGCAATCATGCGTGAAGACGTTGATCTGATGTATCAAGAACTTGAGTAGCTCTATCCCATCTCTCTTCTGTTCAGCTGGTAACAGGACAATTTTGGAACTCAGTGGTCGCCATAACTGGAAATCAAGTATGACGTTGTCGTAGAACGATGGATTGATAATCACCGAGTTGTATGGGGCAGAGAAATCGTATCCGTTATACTTCAAGAACAAATCAAGGAACTTCTTGTTGAGATTGGTCTTCAACTCAACTTTCTTGACCTTGAGAATGGTTGAAAGAATCTGGTACCCACTCATCGTCTCAAACTCTTCAATCAATTTCCAGTTGGAGGAAGCCAATTTAAGGATGGTCTCAGTAGCTTGGAAAAGGGTGTCCAAGTCCTTAGATGATTCAATTGCTTGGAATATTGGAGGAAAAGGCGATAGAGCATATAGAAGCTCTGATATATCCCGTGATTCATAATAAGTGACAGAGCTGATGTTGCTGGAAACCAAGGATCCATTAGTGACCTTTACACCAATTGATTCCAAAAAAGAAGGGTTCAAGTTGAATAAGACGTTTTGCTTGTTAACCGTAAGATCCAAGTTGTCAGAGTCAAAAGGTATCTCTGTGCTTTTGGATAAGCTCAAAAGACTCAAATTGAAGAACGATCTTTCTTCATAATCCAAGAATCTGAGAATGTTGGAGTCTTGGAAGATATTGGAATAACTCTTTCCAAGGTAATAAGATAGCACCAACCATTCATGGCTTAGAGATCCAGAAACCATCAAACAGTTGTATGCCTCAAGCTCGACAGCACTGGATCCTAGCTTGAGACTGACCTCACTTGGTGTCAGTTTGGATGAGAAGCCCTGATCGTTCTCAATAGGATAAGGACATTTCAAAGTCTGACAGTACTGAGTGTTGATGTACACTCTTAGTCTTGGTGCACCAAATGTCACGGATCTGTCTTCATGAATAAGAACCAAATGGTAAATTTGATTTTCTTGGATTTGGAAAGACTCAATTGTGTCGATTCTGATATCTTTGTAATACACTGTCAACTTGCACGATTGAATCCGTATCGTGATCTTGCTGTTGATAGAGAGGATAGTTGCATCGGTATCAGGAGAGTTCAATTGGAACCATAGCTGTAGTGTGTAGCTTGGCACTGGGGATTTGGACTCCAATGTAATGGGAAAATCTGTTCTGTTGAGATGATAAAAGCTTGACCTTTGCTTATTCATGAGATGTGATATGGAACTCAAATATTTGATGTGGTAGTTATTGGATGTGAGTAATGGCTTGAACAGTGACACCAATGATGAGGAGGAAACTGTGGCAATTTCCATAAGAGTGTTGATGACGTTGAAGAGCGGGGAGTCCGCTGAGAAGTTTGGGAGATACTCTAAGAGCAAATCAAAGAAATTGGGAACGTTCCCAATGAACATCTTGCTTCTCACGGACTGTTGGGATATCTCATTCATAAGACAAAGAATGAACGACTGCACCCTTTGACTCTCTTTCAGGGATAGCTTCAAAGCAGAAGTGAGCAAAATGGGGGACTGCTGTAGTGATATAGGACCATTTAGAAGCTCAGTTAGCTCCTCGGTTAGATCTCTAACAAGTTCCTTGACGGTATTGAAGTCATCATCATCAACGGAAGCCATAAGTTTGATGAAACAGTCATTGACTATTGCCCTGAGATCTCCTGACTCTGAGCCATCGTGTAAACAGCTTATTAACAGAATATTGATCAATTCAAAAATAGCCGCCGTCCTGGTTAACTCCTCAGTCTCTTCAGCATTGGTGATCCTGGACTCCACAAGTTCTTCAAGAAATGTGACTTGATAAGTGGTATGGGAACTCAGGTACTCCGATATAATATCCTGCCACTGTGCCATTGAGTTTGGATAATTGTAGTTGGCTTAAGGTGACACTGGTTCGTACGATTTCTGGTGTTTTGTATGTTAAAATTATAACTTTTAAATCAGATCTAAGAGAAACTACGCCCCTTTAACGCCATAGTGGCTGAAGGTTATTGGTATTATTATGCCAAACGACACCGCCTATTTAATTAGTGTGTCTCCTACCGATAATACGTCGCGAATTTTCCAGATCGTTGTTTGTTGTCGGTTTGCGATTTGGCCATCAACATTTTTTTCCAACGCGTGCAGGGCAAAAGGCGTTAATAACAAACAAAGAACTAAATAAAAGGTGTCTTTGATCCACTAGTATAGCCAATCCACTGAACATCATGAGTGTCAACATCTACGGTGACCAAGTTACAGAAGAGAGAGCTGAAAATGCCCGTCTTTCCGCCTTTGTCGGTGCCATTGCCGTTGGTGATTTAGTCAAATCAACCCTTGGTCCAAAGGGTATGGACAAATTATTACAATCCGCCTCATCCAACCAAGCCTTAGTCACTAATGATGGTGCCACCATTTTGAAATCCATACCCTTAGATAACCCAGCCGCCAAGGTCTTGGTGAATATCTCTAAGGTCCAAGATGACGAAGTTGGTGACGGTACTACCTCTGTCACAGTCTTATCTGCTGAGTTATTGAGAGAAGCTGAAAAGTTAGTCGACCAAAGAATCCATCCACAAACTATCATTGAAGGTTACAGAATTGCCTCCAAGGCCGCCATTGCCACCTTAGAGGCCCATGCCATTGACAACTCTAAGGATGCTGACAAATTCTACGAAGATTTGATGAATATTTCCAGAACCACGTTGTCCTCCAAGATTTTATCTCAAGACAAAGAACAATTCTCCAAGTTAGCCGTCGACGCCATCTTACGTTTGAAGGGCTCCACCAACTTAGAACACATCCAAATTGTCAAGAAGATTGGTGGTAAATTATCTGACTCTTTCTTGGACGAAGGGTTCATCTTAAACAAAAGATTCGGTAACTCTCAGCCAAAGAAGTTAGAAAATGTTAAAATTTTAGTCGCCAACACATCGTTAGACACAGATAAGGTCAAGATCTTTGGTGCCAAGTTCAAAGTCGACTCCACCTCCAAGTTGGCAGAGTTGGAAAAGGCTGAAAAGGAAAAGATGAAGAGCAAGATTAACAAAATTTCCAAGTTTGGTATCAACTGTTTCATAAATAGACAATTGATCTACGATTACCCAGAGCAATTATTCACAGATGCCGGTATCAACTCCATCGAACACGCTGATTTCGAAGGTGTCGAGAGATTGGCTCTAGTCACTGGTGGTGAAGTCTGCTCCACATTCGATAACCCAGAGTTGGTCAAGTTGGGTTACTGTAAATCTGTTGAAGAGATCATCATTGGTGAGGATGTCATGACCAAGTTCTCTGGCTGTGCTGCCGGTGAAGCTTGTACTATTGTTTTGAGAGGTGCCACAGAACAAGTCTTGGATGAAGCTGAACGTTCTTTACACGACGCTCTTTCTGTTCTTTCTCAAACAACTAGAGAAACCAGAACTGTGTTAGGTGGTGGCTGTGCCGAAATGCTTATGTCTAAGGCTGTCGACACTGCTGCTCAAAACGTGGACGGTAAGAAGTCCCTTGCCGTTGAAGCCTTTGCCAGAGCTTTAAGACAATTACCAACGATTCTTGCCGATAATGCTGGTTTCGATTCCAGTGAGTTGATAACCAAGTTGAGATCTGCTATTTACAACGGTATGTCCACCTCTGGTTTAGATCTAAACAACGGTGTCATTGCCGATGTCAGGGAATTAGGAATTGTTGAGAGTTTCAAGTTGAAGAGAGCTGTTGTTAGTTCTGCTTCTGAAGCCGCTGAAGTTTTATTAAGAGTTGATAACATCATTCGTGCTAAGCCAAGAACTGCCAACAGAGGTTAAATAATTCAACAGAGAGACTTTGGAAATAGATACAATGTTTTTATGAGAAATTGAACCCTTATAGCGAATATGAAATAGTAGTTGACATGATCTGAGCTGAACAAAATTTGTAACAAATATTCCAATGGACAGTTAACCCGACGGCTGAGATCGGTCATCACGCCTCATGTCATAAAGGTTTCTCTATCTACGTGACACATGAAAAAAACACGAAATCTATTTTGTAACTATAACATATTGAACTATGCAAGAGTGAACAAGGCAGCGATTAAGCACATACCAAACATCAAGTACGTGTTGATGTTCACTTGAGAAGCTGAACTGATTTTACCAGAGCCAGTGTTAGTAGCAGAGACTAAAGTTCTTGTGGCCTTGCCTTCATCAGAAGAAGCAGTAGAGATCCAGCTCAAAACGTCAGTACCAGTAATGTCGTCAAAGGTGGTGGAATTGCTCAAAAACACGGAAACACTACCTTCAGAATCAAAAACAACACCACCCTTCATTGAAGCATACAGGTTTCTTTCGATGTAACCAGGAGCTTGTAACCCAGTACCAATTTCACCAGTGCCTTGGTAATCATGGATAGTGGAGTAAAAATGGTTTGATTCGGTACCGTTCATCACTTCAAAGATATCGAACTCACCACAACCGGTAGCCCAACAGGAACAGTTTTCATTGGTTGGGTACTGGGAAGTTCTAGGAATACGAGCATTCAATAACCAAATAGCTGGCATATCGTAGAACTCAAAGGAGGAAGAGTTGGTTTGGGTTTCTTTAGGCATTTCAAATTCAAATAAGAACATCTTGGTGTCGCCGCTGAACCCCTTGAAAGCTGGGATGCCGTCACGGTACACACCACAGTCGTTGGAGAACCCGGAAGCAGCACATGAGACGTTAGAGAAGATGATGAACTCTTCGTCTGAGCTGATCAAAGTATCATTGGCTAGAGTGGTCTTGGAGGAAGCACTGGAGATACCGTCGGAATCAGCATAGGTGATGGCCTTACCCAAACAAGAAGAGCTGTCACCAGCATGGGTTAAGAATGTGACATTTTCAGCAGTTTGATCAGCACCGTTGTAGTAAGCACCACGATCCCAAGAGACAGATGCAGCAGAGGAACTGTCATTGACATGGAAAGTAGAAGAAGTTGTGTAGTACCCGTACTGTTTCAAGATTAAAGGACCCCTGAAATGCACGGAGACTTCTTCGTTCAATGGAGCATTGACACCTTTGAAAATGGTTCTTTGTGCATTGGCTGCAAGCTCACATTGACAGCTTGAAGATGTGTCTAATGTCTTGACGTTACGGTAGTAACCTTCAAACCCAAAGTTGTCGAACTCAAGAACACCGAATTCTGAAAAGTAAGCAGTTTGACTCTGAGATTGACTTTGAGATTGACTTTGAGATTGGCTTTGAGATTGGTGCTGGGCACTTGTGAGCTGTACAAGAAGTGTTGAAAGAGCTGTAGTGGTTGCTAAATTGAGTCTCATTGTGATCTAATTTGGTATCAATGATTGTGTTTTTGTGTCACGTTAGAGATGATTGATGGACTGTGTGTTGTACAACGAGAGACGGTGTGTTCAAAGCTGATACGGTGTAAGCATTACACAAGTATCAAAAGGAAGACATTCGATCGTTTATATAAATGCATGATAATTTTTTAAAATTGAGAATGGGCATGAGCAGTCATATTTGGATTCGGGGCACTGCCCTCTCGCTTTTGGGATTAATCGGCGCGCACAAACCGATGAACGGCTGAATGATTCCAGACCAAGACATTAACCGCAGGTACCGAGCAGATTATACAAAGAACACAAGGCCCAAGGTTATTGAAAGAAAAATGATTGAAGAAGCTTGAAATCACTACGGACTTTTACACTACTATTTTATCTAGGCTTAAGGATCTTCTTTCGGTTTAAATGGATGTATAAACTTGTTCGATTTGAACACAAAATCCAAAAATATCTTTTTTTTAGGTTTGATCGCGGCTTGCAAACTAATTTTCAATGCACAAATACGTATGAAGTGGTGGCTGTGGCTGCGCATCCATGTATAAAAGTCTGTCACGTGCCCGACTTGTTCTGAATATTTTGTGAACCCATGCGAGAACCTTACAAGTTAACAATTATATTATCAATCCGATACTGTTCACAGGTATTAACCATATCTGGTGAAGAATCTCTCAACTTATTTTGATCCGTACCTTTTGATACTCCAAGCAAGATAGGCATCGGAAATACCGGATCTCAAATTTCTGACAAGACGAGGGAAATTGGTGATGTTGTCAAGGTCTTGGTTGATGACTTCGATGGCCACTAAATAGGTATCCATTTCAAGCTGGCCTGAAGAAAGGAAGGACTTCATATCATCCATGACGACATTGTATAGCTCATCGTTAACACTATCAGGGCGTTTGGTGGTTAAGGAGTCAACCAAGACTTTCAAATCTTGTATACTTCGAATGAAATTGGAAATCGTTGGTTCAGCACTAGTAAAGCCTGTCTTCCTCTTCTCAGTCCTCTGTTCTTGAATACCTCTCTCGGTTGAGCCACATGGTATATTGTTTCGAATCCTTGTCCAATTTTCAGGGCTAACACCGTCCAAACCTTCGGTCGTAGCAGGAACACTTTCCTTAGAAACAACAAGAATACCTTCTTCATGGATAATTTTCAAGTCTCTGTTGTCCTTACGCTTTAGAAATCGTTTGATATAACGCCAGATCTGGAGGTTTCACGTTTGGAACTCTAAAATACCCTTACTTATCACCGTGTAACCCAGGAACGCTAACTGCCTTCATGTACAAAGGAAGGAACTTCCTAAGATCTAAGAGACGTTTCTCAATACTAACACCGCCTTTTTCTGCTTGAGGATACTGGGCCACAAAGGAAGAAATAGGGGGCTTCCAATCTAAACTTATTCCTCACAAGAGATCATCAAAAATCATGTCGTTCCAGACCCTTGCCCTCGCTAGCTCAGAGGCAAAGGACATACTGGTAATACCATCATTTCCTTCCCAGAAATGGATATTGGGTCCTTCTTCATCGTCTGGTTCAGCTTCTTCAGCTTCAATGTGGCGGCGATATTGGTTGTTTGTTAAAGCATTGAAATGGAGAGCTGGTGAGTTTTCATTATTGAGGTTTTGTAAACCGTTCACGCGATGTTGGAAGTGGTGGACACTTTGAAGACTCTTATTATCGATTATATATCTGTATTCTGAGCCGAAACTAAACAATATCAGGTACTACAATATTTTCGATGTGGGGATATTAATTCCATATATTTATATTCAAAATACACAAAAAAAAGGACAAGAAAAAAACACAAAACCAAAATTGCGCCAGGACATTTCTTATCTTACATATTTTTGCATATTCCCGCAGCTAAATTTGTCCCAACTTGATTTTTTTATGGCTCCGGATCCTGGGCCCTGGCGCAATTCTCAACAGTTCAACTCAATGAGGCCTATGCAATAATACTACATGAAATACTAGTGAACAAATAATTATAACCGTCATCAATATCGTAATATCCTATCACAAACTATATATAACTTAAACCGGAACGTAAAACAAATAATATAACACAAAAATTGTACCACATAAGGCACAGATGCAAATAACTAATAACACAAATCAATAATTGATCGAAAACAGAAAATGAAAGAATGGCGATGACCCAAAGAGAAATAAAACAAATGCAAAGGATATCTTCAAGATATATATGAGAGTGACAGGTCATCTCTTTCATAAGGTGTGGTGGGGAGTGATTAACACCAGAACTTGTAAGTTCTGTACAAGAAACCCTTGGAAGCTAACAAGGCCCTTTCTTCGGCAATCTCTTGATGCATTAAATCAATATCGACGGCACTTCTACCGGCGTCTAATTTAATTTCATTCAATGGTGTGAATTCCCAGAGTTTTCTGACGTAAAGCTTTCTAGCAACATAGAAACCCAAAAGAATGAAAGCACCAAGGTAATTCTGGAAGAAGTTGGTGACATCTGGCTTCTCGGCACCAATTGGATATAACGAGACCCAGAATTGTAAGCATAACACCAAAACCAAGATAACGCTACAGAAAACAGAACCCCAGAAACCAGCTTGAGACTTGAAGGCTAATTCATCCAAGGAGCGGCCTTGAACCTTCATGGCTAATCTAAATCTGATGTGAGAGACACAAATGGAAAACCAAGTCAACACAGTGGCCAAACCACATAAGGACATCAACCAGGCGAAAACAGTGGATTCATGCTTAGATGCAACACAGTAACAAAGCAAACCGACGACACCGTTGGCGGCAATCCCGTAAATTGGTCTACCCATTCTGTCAATGTAGTTGAAACATTTTGGAGCCAAGCCTTGGGCAGCTAATGAAGCCAAAGTTCTGGAACAACCGAAAACAGCAGAGTTACCGACAGATAAAACAGAGATCAAGATAACAGCGTTCATGATGGATGGTAAAACCTTGACACCACCGTTGTTGATGGCAATGACGAATGGAGAAGCTTCGGCATCGGCTGAGGATGTACCTAGTAATCTCTTGTCCTCGGAGCTAACCAATAAGGAGATCAAGGTCAAAGAACCTAAGTAGAATAGCATAATTCTCCAGAAAACTTGCTTGATGGCACTTGGTAAAGTCTTTCTTGGGTTGGCAGCTTCAGCACCAGTGACACCGATCAATTCGGAGCCACCTAACGAGTAAGCAGCGGTAATGAACACAGTACAAACACCTTTGAACCCATGGGTGAAAGGACCTGGGTTACGGTAGTACATACCACCGACAAAGCCATGAGTTGGGCCACCGCCGCAGACCAAGACAATACCCAAGATCAGGAAACCGATAATAGCAACCATCTTGATCATAGTGAAGATATATTCAGCTTCACCGTAACCTCTGACACCGAATAAGTTGATGGACATAACAAAGACGTAGAAAATGGTCACCCAAGCAACAGGATTGATCGTATCGTTCCAGAATTGCAAAGTCAAAGAAGCAGCGATGATTTCAGCAGGTAGGACAACCATCCAGAAAATAGCATAGTTCCAACCAACGGCAAACCCAAAGGAAGGTTCAATGAATTTAGTAGAATGAGCAGAGAATGCACCCGAGACTGGGTAAGCGGTAGTTAATTCACCTAAAGCGTGGATGGTTGAAAACGCTAAAAGACCTACGATTGTCCAGCAAATTGAGAGTGATGCTGCGCCACCTGTTCTCAAAGCAGAACCTGACCCAATGAACAATCCTGTACCAATTGAACCACCGAGGGCAATCATTTGTAGATGTCTGGCTTTCAAACCTCTTTGCAATGGTGTGTTTTTAAGTGCAATTTCTCTTCTTTCAGCTTCGGATAAATCTGGATTTTTCAATAAATCTGCATCTTCTTTGGAAGGTTCTAATTCTTTGAAAGTGTTGAAGAAAGTTCTCATTAAACCTTGCTTTGGTTCAGAGTATGGTTGTTGAACATCAGTGCTGGAGCTATTGGAGACATTGGACCCTTTGGATTGGGTCTTCTCTAAGTCGTGTGTAGCAGTAGAGCTAGTGGCTTCCATGATGAAGTTGGACTAGTTCCTTGCTGATTCTGAAGAAGTGGTTGATACATTGAAGGTTAACTTGGGCTCTGTGTGAAATAAGTGGAGGGATATGGAGGTTATATATACCACTAACACAGTTCTTTGGAAGATCCAAGACTCATGAAAAGAGAAAAAGAACAAACTCACCGAGATCGAAAAGAAATTTCAGAAGTTTTTTTTTTTGCCATATCGTGCCGTGGAACTTGGAAGTTAAGAGCATAAACATGACGGAGATTCGGGGAACTGGAGCTTGGGAATATATAAGACTCTTATAAATCATTTAACTTCTCGGTGAATTGAGTGTCTATGTCTGTGAAAGGACATATTATGTGTCATATATTTCATTTGTTAAAGTTAAAACTTGAAAGAATCCCTTTGTTAAGATGGTATTTGATCTTTGGGCCCTTTGTGACATTCGAAATCTCTGTTCAAAATGAACATTCGGTGATGGACTTCGGCTATTGACGCATAATTTTTTACGGCGTTGCACTCTAGATGCAGAAAAAAGGGCACGAAAATGACTCAGCCGTTTATCAATGCGGCAAACTTAGAATTTCTTCTTCTTGGGCGGCCATAAATCAGACTTTTGGTCACGTGCGGGAGCTTGATTATATAATTGTATGATCCGGGTAACTGGGAACAG
>JAKTWX010000394.1:0-22824 GCA_030582275.1 Waltiozyma pijperi | reverse complement strand
TGATATCAACGGTTAGCTTGATACAGTCGTAACACATGACTAAACCGGTGGAACCATCCATCGGCACACCACAGTTACAACATAGCACTGTAGCGGCGACTTGATTTTGGTGGTGGTGATCGTGGTGATGTGGTTCTAATGGAGTGTAAGACATGATGACGATGGTCTAAAACTTCTGGCGATGAAGAACAAAAGAGTACCTTTTATGTCAAGAGATTATAACTTTCCATGGTATTATAAATCCAAATCTTTTTCGTTCGCAGAATTTTAAATTTTTCTATCAGTTTGTCCGAATCAGGAAATAATCGCGTGACCGAGAGATGAGCTCCACAAAACCATAATCTGTGTGCCACTGTGTGGGCCTTCCCGGAGAGATCAATCATCATATGAATCCTTTTTGAGTACGTTAGTAGCAAAAGTTCAATAATGCTATTGATTTTGAAAACTAGATAAAAGAGGGGACACCAAATGTAACTTGGGCGGTTGTTTTAGAGGTGATTTGGTTCTCCTTTATTCAAAACAGAAATACTTGTGTATCGGAGAAAATGTCCTTGCATATTACTGCATATTGAAAATCGCGTATTTTGTCAGTAACGAAATGTCCGCCAAAAGCGGAGATCTAGCGAGCTAGCCGATTTCAAAAAAAACACAGCAGAAGCAATTATTAATTTTGGAATCTGACACATAAGTCGAAAGCTGTTAAAAGCGTTTTTCTCTATTTTCTCAACCACTTCACACTCAACTGCTCTGGATACCATCGATTAATAATCAGATCTTCATTTTTCCATGCCCCCAATTGTACTCAAATCATCATGCTTATTGACTGGTACCACAAATTAAACCCTGAAGAAGGCCGTGTCTCCAAAGTGGTCACATCCCTTCCCAGAGATTGCCTTCAGGCCGAACGTTCAGTATTGCAGTATTCCAAATTTGCAGGGACTTTAGGATTCGCATCACTTGCTGTTCTTCTTAACTTCAAATTTGTCTACGAAGATAGCGTCAAAGGGTTGGTGTTCAAGCAAACTTTAACTCCTTCAGTTTTTGCTCTTGTCGTCTCGGTGGTGTTCTTCATCTTATCTATAAGTTCTTTGGTATTGGGCGTGGCAAATTACTATACCAATATCAGATGCTACATGGAGGGTCATACAAGAACTGGTAGCAGAAAAGGTACAAATTTGTTCGTGTTCTTAGTTGTTCTATGTTTGATTGGGGTTAACATCACACTTCTCATAGATTCTAGTCATTGGGCGGTTGAATAGAGTTCACCTTTTGTTCTTCTATTATTTATTACGTAACTATAATGCCATACAAATGTTTTTAATCCAAATTCTCAAAGCTTTAAGGCCTCTTTCAAGATGAACCAAGCAACGTTCTCATCTTCGAAGTAATTGATGTGAGCAGATACTGAACTCAATACAGAGATGTCAAAGAATCCCTGTTGTAGAGAATAATCAATTCTTCCGTTTCGATTCAGTGCCTTCAATAGATCATCGCTATCTGAATCGAGATCTGACCCAGAACCAGGATCTTGAGAGTTACTATTGCTATTGCCGGTAGCAGGCGCAGTTATAGCTTGTTCGACCATGGATTTGGCAAACTCTCCAACGAGAACTTCCTCTTTGGTAGCATTCTCTTTAATATCAGTGTTTGACACAGCATTGGAAGCCAACTTTGTGCCTAAACTGACCGAGTTCCAGGTCTTAGAAGCATTCTCGACCAACTTATCACTGATCTTGGATAGCGTCACAAATGGAGAAGCGACCACTTCAGGGATGCTAGGTATGGCGATAGCTGAAGATAATGTGCTTGTCAATGAGAACGATGGGATGATGAATTCTGGAGTGAGGTCTTTGTATTCGGTATCAACCAGTGGTTCCATACGGTATGCAACTGGGTCACAAGGATGGAAGATATTGTAAAGGTTTTGACATTGAGGGACTGATATTTCCGTTGAAGATCTGATGTTTTGCGATTGGGAGCCGATCTTTTGAGTTTTCAACAGCTGAAACAACCCGACTGGAGAACCAACAGCAAAGAAGTTTTCAACAGGAAATAGCAACTTATTCTCACCTGTCTCTGAGTCATCTTCAAATGGATCCTGCAAAGAAAGCATCTCAAACCCAATGGCTGAACCCAACGAATGGCCCATGATACTGACCTTAGCCTTTCCTTCTTTAACTTCTTTCTCAAATTGGGGGTTTCTCTTAACATACTCCTTATATGAGTCGTTGATCTCACTTATCACCAGACTTAAGATCTGGTTATAATATCTTGGTTCATAGTATATCAATAGGTCAAAGAAAACAGCCCCAAGGATCTCACGGAATGGTTTCATCGCATCAATGGTTATATCTTGAAGCGAAGGCATACCTTCTTTAACGGCAGTCTGGGGCTGGAAGTCGATTTTGTGACGCCAAGTGATAGGGAGGACTTGAATGGAAGTGTTTGTGGATACATCTGGCTCTTCCGATGGGTCATTCTCACTGTCGTTGGATCTTTGCGATTGAATGTCTGGACTTTTGCAATACACGGTTTGAAGTAATTTTCTGAAGACGTTGATACCGTGAATGAAGTTGAAAGATTGGTATTTGATACCTAGTTGCTGGCCAACGCCATGGATGCAGAATATGAGATGATTGATCTTACGTGTCGAAGAAGCCGGTGTGCTGTCTTCTGCCTTTGTTGAAGAAACAGAGTTGGTTCTAGTGATCTTACAGTCTTCCTCCAATCCAACTTTCAATTTCTTTTCCAAATGTTCAACATCACCAGAAGTTTCTAGCTCGGCGGAGCCTAATGCTGGTGAGTCTTTCTTACTAGCTTCACATCCCGATGCCATGTCATTAGATTTGGCACTAGAGGGACCGGTGTTGCTTAATATCACATCTTCAACGCCAACATCGAAAACTTTAGACAACTTCTGAAATAACTTGTCCATGTCTTCCGCGGACAAAGGTTCTTGAGCAACCTCGTTGATACCACCTTTGGTTCTTTTCAATTCTTCTAATTGTTCTAACACTTTGTTCTTAGAGACCTCAGAGACAGGTTCCTGGTCAGTGCTGGCATCCCCTTCTGTGTCACTCTTCACATCAGGCTGAATGTAGTCCTCACAAGAGCCTCTAGTGACTCTAATGACATCCATAGCCCTACTGACGTTGGTCTTGATGATAAAAGCCAAGCGGAACCCAGCAGTGTAGCCGTTGATATCGTCAATAATGTAAGCAGTACGGTGATCTGTGAAAATGACAAACTTCCCCTCATTGTGGTCTCCTGTGAGTGTGTAATATTCCTTCGTATCATGGGTGCCTGTTGGATCTTTAACAACCTTACCATCTTCAGGGGTAGAGTCAGCTTGCTTCTCTTCATATGGCTTCAACTCTCTATAAGCCTTCTCTAACTCTAGTGTCAATTCATAAGAGATAGGGGTCTCATAACTGGCTGTAGCGGCACCGGAAGATTCATGGTAAAACCAAATACCACGACGTACTTCATAACTTGCACCTTCCCAATAGACAGGTCTTACTTCCCTGACAGCAAAATCAATGTCAAAAAGATGATCTTCATTAACAGGAACAGTCTGATAGGGGTTAACGGCATCTGAATCTGATTGGCATTTCTTGAACTGTTTATATTTTTGATATTGAGCTTCAATTCGTTCTTGGTCAGATTCAGTGAATGGTTCAAATTTCACAGGGTCAATGGTTTGCTCATAATGATAATAGGCAGGCATTGATTTGGGGGAATCTGTAGATTGATACCATTTCGGTTTAACCATTGGCAACTGAGAGAAGTATTTCTGTTCTTCTGGTGGTGGCATGATCTATGTTGTTGATGGATGGGAAATGACTAGCTACTGTTAGCTGGAGTAAAAAGAATGATCTTGTCGTATAGAGAAACTTGGAGGGTTTAAAGTTCCAGCGATTCCAAAATAGAGAATGTTAGTTGTAGACGCTGCTGTTCACTCATTAATGAAATTACCAATCAATTTTGTAATCTCTTGGGTTGAATCTACTTTACCAATTTCAAGGCGTATTAGAAAATTGAAATATTGTCATATGTCACATCAATATAATATGAGCGGCTAATCAAATCTGCCACCTGTCACCGGACAAAATAGCAACGGAAATAATCGGGTCCACTCCCGAAGACACATAATAAATTCCACGTGATTTTTCTGATGTGTACAAGCATTACCCGGATTTCGATATAGAATTAATGTTTATCAAAAAAGAACAAAGTACTTCAGATATAAACTAAAGATGTTGGTCAATTCTTCAAAAGAAATACTCTAAACACCAAAGATATATTATAACATCTCCTAGATGCTCGATGTTAACCGTTAAAGTTATATATAACATCCGACATCATTAAGGATGAAATGGCTGAACTAATAACAATATGTGTTAAGGTGGCGCGATTGACACTATTATGTACCCCGAATTTTGAAGTCTGAAATGATCATGGATAGAACGGATTGATCATGGAGTTAAGACCACTTGGATCTGAGACTTATAGGTTATAACCAGTTCTCAATCTGTAGTTAAAGAAGTTGATACGTTTGAACTTTGAAGTCCTCAGAAATTTTGCACTGGGTTTCTGTCTCCCACGTTTCGCTCCTTTTCCGGTTGCACTTTTCAAAGATTCATCCGGTACATATGATCCGGGTACAAATTATTTCGGTACAAGAGCCCCCAAGTTTTTTTTTGTCTATCTTTGTTTGTCCTTTGCAGTCTTTTCGCGGTTCGCGTAGCACGGAGAAAGATTTTAGTGGACTCCGAGTCCCAACAGATCTGAAATTTGAAATACTAGATCATGTTCAACGTAACTCAGTTGTAAGAATTAAGAAATGATTATCATAAATTGAAAAAGGTTTATCCTATCATGAAAAACACACATCAAAAAAAAAGAAGAAGAAGTTCTTGTGAGAGGGAATCTTGAGTGTCGCTCATCGGTCCCCGGTGCTCGGACCAGCTCGGAGTCGGTTGTTCTTGGACCTACAAATTTTTTGAAGCAAAAATTGGGACGGCTCCAGCCTCTCGATAAATTGCGTACAGTGGCAGGTTTCGTAGCTCAAAGCTGGCGAGAAATATGGGAATTGTATATATACCGGACAATTTGGCTCGTCTATGCCGCGACATACCTCTACTAACTAAAGAAGTGTGCTATAGGTTCGTGTAATCAGACTTCTTTGTTAGAAATTGACCTTATATCATCATGTTTTCCAAGTCTGTCAACCGTTCTGCTTTAAGAGCTTCTAAAGTAAGTGCTTCTTTGGGCGACTTTCCCTTGCTTTTATCTCATGTTTTATCTGGGTACTTCGGCTTCCCTGTTTTCAGATTAAGATTGGTCCTGCCTCTCAATTATGTTCCAAATATCCTCACTATCTCTTTCCACTTATCCCATTCATCAATATTTAACCGACTTCATTTTCTTTTACTGACAGAATCCAAAGATCAGCCCATTTAAATCAACGATACAGCAAGTCTTTTGAGTCTTGGCCAATCGTGCAACACATACTAACAACTTACAGGCTGTTTTACAATCCCAAAAGAGAAACCTCTCTATCCACGAATACCGTTCCGCTGAGTTATTAAGAACCTACGGTGTTGGTGTTCCAAACGGTGATGCCGCCACCACCCCAGAAGGTGCCTATGAAATCGCTAAGAAGTTAAACACTGAAGATTTAGTTGTCAAGGCTCAAGCCTTAACCGGTGGTCGTGGTAAAGGTCACTTCGACACTGGTTTCCAAGGTGGTGTCCACTTAGCTACCTCCCCAGAACAAGTCAAGTCATTAGCCAAGGAATTCTTGAACCACAAGATCATCACCAAGCAAACCGGTGCTGCTGGTAAGGAAGTCACTGCTGTCTACGTTGTTGAAAGAGCCTTCGACAGAACCGAAGCTTACTTGGCCATCTTATTAGACAGAGCCACCCAAAAGCCAATCATTGTCGCCTCTGCTCAAGGTGGTATGGACATTGAAGGTGTTGCCGCCAAGGACCCAAGCGCCATCAAGACCTTCCCAATTGAATTAGCCACTGGTGTCACTGATGCCCAAGCTGCTGAAATCGCCTCGGTCTTAGGTTACACTTCCAAGGCTCAAGCCGAAGCTGCTGAAACCGTCAAGAAGTTATACAAGATCTTCATTGAAAAGGATGCCACCCAAATTGAAATCAACCCATTATCCGAAACCGTTGACCACAAGGTCTTAGCTATGGATGCCAAGTTCGGTTTCGATGACAACGCTGCTTTCAGACAAAAGGAAGTTTTCTCCTGGAGAGATTTCACCCAAGAAGACCCAGATGAAGTCATCGCTTCCAAGTCCGACTTGAACTTCATCAAGTTAGACGGTAACATTGGTTGTTTAGTCAACGGTGCCGGTTTAGCCATGGCCACTATGGATGTCATCACCTTGTACGGTGGTAAGCCAGCCAACTTCTTGGATTGTGGTGGTGGTGCTACCCCAGAAACCATCGAACAAGCCTTCAAGTTAATCTTGTCCGAAAAGGCTGTCTCTGGTATCTTCGTTAACATTTTCGGTGGTATTGTCAGATGTGACTACGTTGCTCAAGGTTTGATTGCTGCTACCAAGAACTTGGGTGTTGAAGTCCCAATTGTTGTCAGATTACAAGGTACCAACTATGAAATCGGTGCCAAGTTGATCCAAGACTCCGGTTTGAAGATCTTTGCTTTCAACGAATTAGATGATGCTGCTGAAAAGGTTGTCAAGTTAGCAGACATCAACGAAAAGGCCAAGGAAATCGGTGCTAAGATCTCCTTCGAATTCTAAGAAGACTGTCAATGACCAGTCTGAATGATTTAGATGATTCCCGCTGCTTTTTTATGTGTTACGATTTAACGTTTCAAATTTGTTCAACTTCTGTGTTTTGTACACCATGTTTATTATATTCAATTCAAGTTTTTTGTTTTACAGGCAGATATTGATCCTAATAAATGATATATACTGTTACACAAGGGTACTAGTTCTGAACTTGTGATTAATCCAAGAGTGTAGGTTATCTTTCAAACAGTGTCCTGCTTGTTGATTATAATCACGTGACTGTATACTAGCGGGGAGCAAAATTCTTCCTGATCTGGTCATTTTCCCTCTTTTTTTCAGCTAAAAAAATTTGAAGGAAACACCAACGACGGCGCGCGCAATCAAATTAAGCGTACAGGCCTGGTACAATTTTGTACTGTGGTGGTTGGTGCCAGCTTTCAAGTTTAGGTTTTCTTATTTCTCCACAATTTGTTGACACAACTTCTTCGTATATATATCCACGATTCCTCTCAACGATGCTGCGTTCAGTCAACTGCAAGTCCTCCTTGGCCCAAACAAGAAGAGCTTTACTCTCTACCACATCTGCCATCAGAATGTCCTCCACCAAGGCTCAAGCTGCCGCTGAAGACGAAGTTATCTTTGAGAATGTCAACAACACTAAGATTGTCACCCTTAACAGACCATCCAAGTTGAACTCTTTGAACTGGTCCATGATCACCCAATTACACCCAAGATTAGCCGAGTATGCCAAATCCGATATCACCCAATTAATCATCCAAAGAGCCAACGGCCGTGCTTTCTGTGCTGGGGGTGATGTTGCCTCTTGCGCTCAATACAACGCTGAGGGTAGAACTGATGGTTCCACAGCTTTGTTCCAACAAGAATACTCATTGAACTACTTGTTAAGTACCTACACTAAGCCAATTGTCTCCCTCACAGACGGTATCACCATGGGTGGTGGTGTTGGTTTAGCCATTCACACTCCTTTCAGAGTCGCTACTGAAAACACCAGAACCGCCATGCCTGAAATGGATATTGGGTTCTCTCCAGATGTCGGCACCACGTTTGCTTTGAACAAGCAAGTGCCAGCTTCTTTCGGTTGGTACATGGCCTTAACTGGTGAAAGCATCTTTGGGTTAGACAACTACTTCATTGGTTTATCCACCCATTACATCCCATCTCACAGATTAGCTGAAGTCACCAAGGCTTTAACCGATGCGAACTTGGCCACTGAACACTCTGCTGACTCCTACACCATTGTCAACAACATCTTGGAATCCTTCACTGACCCATTACCAGCCGATTACAAGTTCAAGCACTCCAAGGAAAACTTGGCTTTAATCGACAGCATCTTCCACGAAGAAGCCACCATTGAATCCATCTTGAACGACTTGAAGGAGGAAGGTTCTCCTTTCGCCTTGGCCACCTATGAAACCTTGAGCAAGAAGTCTCCATTATCTATGAAGGTTGCCCTAGCCTTATTACAAAGAGGTTTGCACTCCGATATCAAATCCTGTCTTGAAAGAGAATTATCCGCCGCTGAACAATTCATGAAGGACTCCGATTTCAACGAAGGTGTCACCTCTAAGTTGATCACCAAGTCCAAGGAATTGCCAAACTGGAAAAACAAGACCCCACAAGAAGTCACCACTAAGGATATCTTGAAATTCTTCAAACCAAGTGCCAACTTCAAGTTGGACACACATTCCAACACCACTTTCAACCAATACCCATACAACTTCGGTTTACCAAAGGAAGACGAAGTCAAGACTTTGATCGATAAGCAATTCTCCAGAGAACAAGTCTTGGAGTTTTTCAACAACCACAAGGTTTACAAGAACAAGGCTGGTTTGAACCAATACTTGAACTACGTTATTAGCGCCAAGGGTGAATACACTCCTGAAGGTACTTTGGGATGGAAGTTGTAAGTACCCAGCTAATATTAGAGTCATGCTAGTGTGTTAGACCTTGAATCGTCCCTACTTTCTCTGTATATATACCTAGGGATCGTATAACGTCTAATCGATTAATCAATATAATTCCAAACGTAATAAATATATGTGCATTAATTGTAATATACCGGCTATCAAAGCGTTAATATATGCCATCAATCTTATCTGACTGCTTGATTCATTCAACCAAGTTTGAATATTCAGGGACCTCCTTGACCTTAGTGTTGAAGAACTTCTCCAACTTATTAGCGTTCTTGAAGTAAGTTGTCGTTTCGTTGTTGTAACTTCTACAGTTATTGAAAACCAACTTAGCATCGTAAACGAAATCAGCCATAGTTTCGTAATGATCGTTCTCCAATTTGGACTCCATCAGACTCAAATCCATAGGTTCCTTGATAACTTCGTAATAATCCGGCACTTCCTCTTTGCTAACAGGTTGAGTGAACGGCCAAGAAGCAGGATTGTTTTGCAATTCGGTTAACAAATGAACCATAAAGGCATGGTGAGGAGAACGGCGTGGCTTTTGAGCCAATTCGTCAATCTCTGGAGTCCAGCCTGCTTCCTTGAGACCTGGAATCGTCATTGGATCGATCGGTTTGATGTTTTCTAGATCTTCAAACTGTTTCAAGCCAGGCCTTATCACATGGGACTGCGACATTTCTCTGATCTTCTTTAGAATTGCAGCTTTTTGAAGTAGTAGAATCTTAGCACTATCAAGGTATCTGATTCTGGGTAGCATCGAGCACTGCATCAACGTACCACCTTCATAATCCTTGATATACCCCATCCAGATATGCTTCTCTAGTGTGATCTCCTTGGTGAACCCTTGCTTCTTGAAGTACCCAATGGCATAGTTATCAGCATAGGTTAGGAAGTACTTGATAGGGGAAGTGTTTCTGACGTAATCCTTCAAATGGTTCATCAAATGGGCACCATAACCACGCACTTGCTCAGTGGAACTGATGGCACAGAAGACGATTTCTGCGAACTCTCTGTTGTCGAATGGTCGATATGTGATCCCACCAACGACGGTTAAGGGCTTTCTAATCACCGCCATGGATAAATGTGATCTGTCGTACACCAATCTGGAAATATACTCCCTTGGCATCTTTGGCAATTGCTTCTGGAAAATGTTCTTCAACCCGGTTAGCACCATTAGGTTCTCTTTACTGTTGTCGTTGTTCACCACTCGGAACTCAATCTTACCTTCCCTTTCTTCCAATACAGATGGACGTTCTTTGAATGTGTACATCTCTCCATGGAATTCGAAATGTGTGGTTCTTCTTCTCTCTTCGTCTTCGTCCTCTTCATCTTCATTATTTCCATCAGCGTCTTCCTCTTCCTCTTCCTCTTCGTCTTCTTCTTCAGCACCCTCTTCCGTCACTGGCGCTGTTGCTTCTTCTTCTTCTTCTGGGTTATCTGTTTGCTTCTTAACTGTGTCATGATTTCCTTCTGAATCTTTCTCTAGTTTGGCTCTCTTAGCATCATGCTCGTCATCTTGAGCCTCTGATTCTCTTTTCACTATCTGCGTCATTGTTCCTTGAAAGCCAATTAGGGTCCCGGAGTTGGTTCTAATCAACTGCAATTAGAGATCGTTTGTTTACCTATTTCAAATTTCGATTAATTGACACACGTTATACGTTAACTAGCGCCGGTTGGCAGACCGCAGTTGGTTGAAGTGACGCGCACTTTTCAAAATCAAATCTGATGACATAAGCAGAATTATTACGGATTGGGAAATTCACTGCGAAATGGGGCTGTCACAAATTCACGGGCGATTGCAATCTACGCCACCGAATTTCTTGGATCTCCAGGTTTTGAGATTTGGAACAGCGGGTCTTATAAAATAACACCAGCTTTATCATTGGAAATTACTGAAGATAGATCTGACGCAATTATCAGAAAGTTAGAAAGGACATGTATAACTATAGTCTATCCTCAACATAAGGGTTAGCAATATCAACGCACAAGAAGCCATCAACCACTCTGCAATACTTATCCGTCACTCATCACAACCTCAATTGAGCTCACATACTTAAACCATGACAGAACCAATCCTACTTAAATTCGCCCCTGTAAACTCATTTGTTGACTCATCATTCTTCCAAGAACTTTCAAAGAGAAAGCTAGACCAATTCAAGCTAGACTCAACTAAGAAGCCGCTCTTTGCTACTTTTGATATCCAGGTTTTCCAATCTGATTCAAACCCTACGATTTCCCTATCCTCAGAAAGTTTTGGCACGCTCGACACTTCTCACCCAGGTAATAACAACAATGAGAGAAGTATTCCTGGTTTCATTACAAATCTCAATACGATTGAAGAGTTCAAGAAGTTGGATAAGTCTGCCTTCATCAAAGATGCCGCTGATGTGATAATGGGAACCATTGACGATAAGAGTTTCCTTGAAGATCTGTCTGTTTTGAATTGTTTCCAAGTTATAAGCTTTGCCGATTTGAAGAAGTTTAAGTTCTATTATTGGATCTCTACGCCTTCTGTTCATTCAGTATGGGAAATTCTTGAGCAGTCTAGTGTTCCTGATATCTCTGAAGACATTCTTCTTTGGATTCAACAACAAGGATCAACAGGGAACAATATTTTCAAACTTACAGATGGCACTCCTTCGAAATTAACCGCTGAAGATCTCAACAGTGGCAATGTATTGTCCCTAGGTTATCTAGACACTTCAACTCAACCAAACAAACCATCCAAATTATTACAAAATCAATTAGCAGCCATTCAAGCCCATGGTATTAACGCCATCAACATTAGCATATTCCGCTCTTTACCATCTCAAAGTTATCAATTACACTTAAGCTCCAAAGAATTGGATAGAACGAAAGTCAATGGTTGGGAGCGTACATCTCAAGGTAAATTGGGCCCCAAACTAGCAGATTTAAGTTCTTTAATCGATCCAGTGAAATTATCTGAACAATCTGTCGATCTTAATTTGAAATTGATGAAATGGCGTGTTGCTCCAAATATCAATCTTGACATAGTCAAAGATACCAGGATCTTGCTATTAGGTTCAGGAACTTTGGGTTGTTATGTCGCTAGAGGACTCCTAGGGTGGGGTGTGAGACATATCACGTTTGTTGATAATGGTAAAGTTGCATTTTCCAACCCTGTAAGACAGCCATTGTTCAATTTTGAAGATGTTGGTTCTCCAAAGGCGGAGAAGGCTGCTGAGTCTTTGAAGAAGATCTTTCCTATGGTGGAGTCTCGAGGTGTTGAGTTGGAGATTCCTATGGCTGGGCATCCTGTTACGAATCCTGAGAAGCAAAAGAAGGAGTTTGAAACTTTAGTGAGATTAATCAGTGATCATGACGTTGTTTTCTTATTGACAGATTCAAGAGAAACAAGATGGTTACCTACGGTTATAGCCAACGATTTGAAAAAGATTGTGATCAACGCCGCTTTAGGGTTTGACAGTTACTTGGTGATGAGACATGGAGTTGAAGGAAATCTAGGTTGTTATTTCTGTAACGATGTTGTTGCACCAACAGACAGTTTGACTGATCGAACTTTGGATCAAATGTGTACTGTGGCCAGACCTGGTGTTGCCTTACTTGCTGCCTCTTTAGCTGTTGAGTTGTTGGTTTCTATCTTGCAGCATCCAGACAAGCATTATGCGGGCACTGATCAAGTTACCATTTTGGGTAAATTAACTCATCAACTACGTGGTTTCCTTGGTGGGTTTGATGTTATGAAATTGGAGGCTCCTGCTTTTGAACATTGTTCTGCCTGTTCGAAGAAGGTACTTACGAAATACAATGAGAAAGGTTGGGACTTTATCGTTAAATGTTTGAATGATCCTAAATATGTTGAAGAAGTAAGTGGATTAGCTGAGGTTCAAAGACAGGCTGATGAGGCTTTAATGGACCTTTCTGAGAACTTGGGATCAGATGACGATTGGTGAAGACAATCCAGATGTTTTATGTGTGGGAATTATGTACCTTAATAAATCATCAAGGAAATGTTATAGATAAAGTATACAAGTAGTCTAAATATTTCAAAGACTAAGAGTGAACAGAATCGCTGTTCAAATAGCCCAAGTATCACTGACAATTTCTCCCTTTTTCATAAACACTGTGTGAGACAATGGATTACTCTCTTTGAAATACTGAATCCCCACATTTATCCCCAAATCCTTTGAGCTCTTCATAATTGAATTGGTCAAGATGTCAGCATTGCTTGAATTGTAAAAAGAGAAGACAGCACCATATAAAATCCAATCAAACTTCAAGGATTCTGAATTGATCTTTATGTGTAGGTTATCATTGACCAAACTGAGACATTTCTGAAGATCAGATATGGTGTTTGTGATGCTAAAGTTATTTTTCAGTACTATCGCATCTCTTTGCAATTTTTTTTGTTCCCTTAATGCCTCTTCGAATTCTTCCTCGGTGTCAAAATCCAGCCATGATATTAACCGCTGAGTCGTATCAAGAACCGCAAAGAGGAATAGCAAATTATGATGATATCCAGAGTTCAACAAGTTCTGTAAGGACTCTAAATCGCCTATTGAGATGATACAAGACAGGGGAAATGCATCTAGATCAACAATATCTCTTAGCGATTTCTTCTTCTGTTGATATCTTAGAACGTCCTTAGTTGTAGGAGTAGGCGAACTGTTTGAGCAGCCGTTGGTGATAAGGCATAATAGCTTTCTGGGTAAGTAGGGCAATAGTTCTTCAGGGAGCCTATTTTTAATGTTCATGTAACTGTGATATGAATTGGTTTTAATGGAAAAATCCAAGATTAAGGTGATCATTTCTGTGGGTAGGACGTCAAAGATATTCCTTGTAGTGAAATGCGGGGTGCTAGATCTTTGATCTGTATGTGACATATTGATAGCTGGTGGTCACTGGTCAGGTGTGATGTATAAGTGTAAAGTATAATAATAAGCCAATTATGATGTTCCTAACTAGTAAATAACTGAGTTATGGATATTTTCAGAGAATTTTGTTCTTGAGTGGCTTAATTGCTATAATTTCAATTGTATCCTGATGTTTCTTGGACTTTTTGGCATAAAAATGTGTCAGGCTGAAATCGGCAAAAGTGCAGTATGTTGGTCACATGACCAGAATAAAACATCTCTGCATCTAGTGCCACAGTACGACTGAACTTCCTGAAATCAACGTCGATTAAGTAGATGGCATCACAGCAGTAAAATTTGCCTTAAACCATGATAAGATATAACATACTCCTTCATTCCTCTGAACTAAAACACATGCATGAATTAATTGATACACAGCAATATCCACATATAAACTCTATACCTTCTAAGCACTTCTCCCCTCCCTTAATCTTCACCGGCAGGGATTTCATCCTTCAAGATCTTAATTAATTTCAATCTGATCTCAGTGGCATCATCACCTCTTAGAACGTCACCAACGAACGCCACTTCGACGTCCAATTGGACCATTTCCAAAGCACCCCTTAGTACACCAACAAGGACGTTAGAATACCATAATTGTTTATTGGCCTTTTCATCATCTGGTAACTCCACAAACTCAGCGAGAGGGTTCTCGTCTAAGATCAAAGAGAACTGTTTCCCATCTGTCGAGAAATTTTCAACTCTTGGTGTGATATTGAGGAAATATTTGAATGCAATCTTGGATAAAATCTCACTTGTTTCTTTGAAACTTTGACATCTCCCAACTTGAGATTTCGCGAGAAACTCTTCAATGATACGGATACCTATATCATAGCCCATCTTCTCCAATTGTAAGTTCACCTGGGTGTAGTCTTGCTTGTAGTCACGTACCAGTTGTGCAACGATGGAACCGTATGTTAGTGTGAAGAGTTCTGAGTTCACCTTATCGGCTTTGTTCTTCCAGAGGTCTTCGCCTGTAGTCTTTAGAGATTTGATCATTATGCTTGAGTAAAGGGTAATGCGATAGGTTAGGAGCTTAAATAAGGAACCCTGATCTATGTCTTGGTTGTTTGGTGTTTGGTGGTATATCGTATAATTCAAGCTCGATAATTTAACCGCGTTGATTGATTTTCAGCGGCGCGCCAAACTGAGCTACAGCTCATCACGTGACCGAGATCTTAAGGCATTAACAACGACAAAGATGTCCATTGCCTTGCTCAATGAAGTGGTACCTTCACAAAAGTGCGCTATATTGAGAATAACATTCATATCTGCGGAATTGGGATGATCTGGTAATGGCTCTAACTAAATATCCAGATTTGTACGGTATTAAACCATGGCCGCTTCAAATTTTGACGAAGCTTTTGACGCCAATTATATTTCGCCAAATTATTATCAGCTGCCCCAGGCGTGCGAAATTAATCTGGAGATTCAAGATCGCATACAAAAACCTTATCTCGTTCATGACACATACAACAAGGCAAAAGTCACTGTGATACTATTAAGAAACTCCTTCAAGACTCAATTCTATCATGCTAATAAGTTCAATTACAAAAAGGAATCTCACATCTCTAAGAATCAGAAGCTTCCATAGTGGACCTATCCTCAGAACCATTCAATCTCATGAAGCAGGTTTCGTGTTTGAGTAAGTATCATTAAAGATTCCTAGTGCCCACTATCTTTATCACTCACTGATGTGAATAATTAACTAACAATGCATGTTGATCCCAGTATGGATGGTGTCCTGATAAAGGGGGACAAGCCAATCCCAGGAGCCTCCACAGCTCTCCAACTACTGCAAGACCGTCAAATTCCCTGGATCCTTATGACTAATGGTGGTGGTATCTCTGAAGAATCAAGAGCTGAAAGATTAACTTCACAACTTCAACTGCCAATTGATGTCGAACAGATCGTCCAGTCACATACTCCGTTAAGATCCTTACCTGGCAAAGAGGAACAAACCGTGTTGGTCATTGGTGGCGTTGCTGATCTCAGCAGGAAAGTCGGTCAGGGTTATGGATTTGGTAAAGTTTTGATTCCTGCTGACTACGTTAAGACCAATCCTTCAATCTGGCCATTCCATTCCAAAGAGTGTCTAGAGTTTGGCCAGGTAATTGACAGGTTGGAAGATGTCAAGATTGACAATATCTTGGTGTTCAATGACCCAAGAGATCTAGGAACAGATGTCCAAGTGATCAGTGATGTTCTTCATAAAGACCCTTCAACGCATGTGATCTTCTCCAACGACGATTGGCTATGGGCGAACGAGTATCATCTCCCAAGGTATGGACAGGGTGTCACTAGATTCTTCATTGAGAGTCTATACAAGAGAAACCACGGTAAGGAGCTGAACAGAACCGTTTTGGGTAAACCTACCAAGATCGCATATGATTATGCCCATTCTATCTTGATCAATCGTTCTATTCAAATAAGTGGCACTGGTGGTCCTTTACGTGTGGCAAAGCTAGGTGAATCGATCACTCAATCGCCTCTTAAGTCCGTTTATATGATCGGTGATAATCCTGCCAGTGATATCATTGGTGGGTTCAATTATGGCTTTGAGACTGGTTTGGTGAGAACAGGTGTTTATAGAGACGGCGATGTGTTGCCGTGTAAACCTACGGTGATTGGTGACGATGTGTTGAGCGTTGTGACGCAGGCTCTAAAGAATATGGGCTTGTATTGAGCAAGGAGATTTAGAGTTAATATAAGATATAAATACGGTTACTGTTCTACGCCTACGTTCTACGAACGATTTGTTAGTAGTCATTGATATTTATAAGACATATATACATTAGACCAGATAACAGAGCTTAATGTCTTTTCTTGATGGCGCGTCTCATCACGATCTTCTTACCATACTTACCAGTAGTAACATGGGCGTGTAAAACCTTCTTGAAGGATGCGCAATCTTCGTTTGTAATGAAGATACTATCAACCATTCTTTGTGATTCGTTTTGAATCTTAGCATCATGGAAATCAATGATCAATTGCTCAAGTTCCTCTGGGGTAGTGTCTTCAGAATCTCTGGCCTTTTGGAAGTCATCGTAGAATTTTGTTTCGAATTCAGCCACCTCAAGCCAGTGACGACCTAACATTGTAAGTTCTGTGAACTGGGATTTGACGCCCCCATAATATCTTGGGAAGTTACTCAAGATACTATTTAGTTCCTTGGTCTTAAAGAAAAGATTCGTCTTTCTTTGATTGAAAGCTTCGCCGGCACTTTTTGGCGTTGTCCAAGGGTACAAGTGTTGCTTCAAGTCCTTAAAATCAGGCAAGTTCAAGTCGGAATAGAGATGGTAAAACACTTCAGCAATCAAGTGAGCGCCGTTTCTCCCGCCGAATCTCTGGTAGTCAGTTGGAATTTCTTTGAGCAAAGAGCAATCAGTGTGTAAATTATCGTAGAAGGATCTGAGCGTTTGTGTCTTTTGAGCGATTACAGCGCGTTGAATTGCATCGTCCCACATGTTAACAGCACGTTCACCCTTTTCCTCGAGGAACTGGAGACTTGAGGATTCGCTCAAACTTCTTATGTTTGCGATTAACTTCTCCAAGCTAAGCGTGGTGGCATCCTCAGTATCTGCCGCTTCATGATCAATTGAAGGAACAACAATGTTTATACCCTGAAGACTACTAGACAAACTAAGAATCTCTTCTCTCACAGCTCTTTCGCAATCCTGGAAAAAGGTACAGATTCTAACTGCTGGCTTGTTTCTCAAAGGCATCAAGGCAGTGTGGAGTCTTATGTAAGTGTTATTGATCGGGGAAATGTCCGTAGAGTCGATTCCTTCCAATGGCCTGAATTCCGTGATCCCATCAAAGAGAGAGAAATCGCAGTTCTTGGACTTGGTGAGCTTACTGATATCGGACTGAGTCTTGTAGATGTTCAAAGAATGTGGGATATCCTTGACCAAGCCATAGACAAATGGATACAAGCTCGAAGTGCTGTAACAGTTATTGGTGTTCACGTCAAACATGAAGTCGAGTAGTAACATAGGTGTAGGCTTTCCCACAAATGTATTGAGGGCAAGTTTCTCCTTGATAGCTGGAAGCTGGTCTCTGAAAGAGTCAAGAATCATCTTGACAAAGTCTTGGCTATCACTGGAGGCAGCCTTGGTGCTCTTGAATCCATTTGGAATCACAACAAAGAAAGGATCGACTGAACCATACTTGTATCTAAATTGTTTAGGAATGAAGCGGTCATGGCCTTTCTTGAAGATCACGACGACGTTTTGAGACTTCTTCTCAAATTGGTAAAGCTCTGGAACTTTAGATAAAATTTCAAGCTTCTGAGATTCTGTTTGAATCTGATAGATTTGATATTTAATGTCTGTTGGTAAGCCGTTATAGTTGAAATTTGATGTACTCATGCTCAATATTTGTTTACTGTGTGTAGATTTTAAATAGATAGTTGGTCTGTAATTTGCATATGGTTCTTGAATTTTCTGAAAAGTGAAGACTCTTCTCCTTTTAACATTTTTGTCAAAACTGGAGCGCTTTCCATTGAGGCCATATTTAAGTGAGTGTATTTCTAAAATTGTCGAGGTTTTCTAAGTGCAAAACTAGAGTTTTTTTGGAGTGTACTGTTTACCGACTTGAACTTAAGATCTCTAATAATTAAACCTGGCAATTAATCGTGAATCAATTGGTCCTTAATTAACTAACGACAAAACATCAAACCGCGCAGCTGTTTTTGGACAGAGCTGCCGCCTGTAGGCTGTCGTGGCGCAGACAGCTGGATTTCAAATCCCGTGTTGCATGACTGTAGCCGGCCGTGGAGCGTGGAGCTTTTAACTACTTTCGGAATAAAATTAAACGAGATCCACAGGATCATTTAAAAAGGACTCTATATAACATGTAAGCTCTTATTGTTAAACGTCGTTTTGACACATCCTTAAATATTATCAGATATTTAATAAATTCCAGTACAGCTGCGTTGTAAGTTGTAGTACATATTACTTATTAATTGTACAGTGATCGAATAGATAAAGATTTCAGCGAACAAAAAGAAAATTAATCCTCTGCCCAGAGTAATTTAGCTGGACTGGGCCTCGAGCCTGGTGAAGACGCCGGTATCGCTTTCCCCGCCTGGGGCTTTAAAACTCATCCGTGCGTGGGCGTATCATAAATGAAAATTAATAAGATGGTGACAAATTGCATGGCAAAATTACGAAAAAGAATATCATTAACCACTATCTTAATTCTATATATAATCAACGATATATCTCTTTGATCTTTGTACATAGAGGTTTACATTCATTGCAGACTGTCAACATAGCAGTGTTATAACTAACTCACGGGTTACAGCAAAAAACAAGCAGCATAAACCGTTAAAGTACGCGTACTTCTACTGATTACAAATACGTTCATTCATTCAGACATAATTATTCAACTCATTTCTTCAGAAAATTTCCATTAATACAATCACATATAACACAATGTCCAACGTTCTTCTTATACTAAACGACAAGTTTGTCACATTGCCAGAGGCTGAAGCCATCGTCATAACCAGAAAGCAAACCATAGCCGCCAACCATCCAGGCTCCACAATCGATCAGTTCGTTCTCTCCAATATTGTCTTGGGCAACTTTAGTTTGAAGTCTGATCATTACGATTTCATCTATTTCATTGATTTCAACGGTGAGTTCAATCTCTCTATCCCATCTCATGAATCCATTAAGAACTCTTTGAAGACTTCCCAAGAAATCACTTTGAACAGAAGAACCAATGCCTCTTCTTCTGTTTCTAAGATTGGTTCCAAGTTATCCAAGCTTAGGTTCAAGAAGTTAGCTAAGGAAACCACTCCTCCACCACAAGCATCAGCCACTTCCGAAGTCGATGCCATTCAAATCGACTCTCCATCCTCATCCTTACCAGAGCTATCCTCCCCAGCCGCAGCACCATTGAACAGAGAGGACAAACTAAGATTCTTTGAGGAGGACTCTGATGAAGAAGACATCATTGATGAAAACGAATTGATCGGCAACTCGCTATTAAACACGGGATCTATCATTTGTCTTCGTGAACCTAACTCTGGCGGTAAGAAGAGAAGAAAAGCTTGTAAGGATTGTACCTGTGGTTTGGCAGAACGTGAAGCTTTTGGATTTGGTGAAGAACAAGAAGAAGAAAAGCAAAAGAAACAGGATCCTCCAAAGAGAATCCAATTCAGCACTCAAGATTTATCAGAAATCGACTTCACCATCGAGGGTAAAGTCGGTGGGTGTGGTTCTTGTTCTTTAGGTGACGCATTCAGATGTGATGGGTGTCCTTATCTTGGTTTGCCTGCTTTCAAGCCTGGTCAGATCATCTCTTTGGACGGTATTTCTGACGATTTGTAAGTTTTGTTGGGTCAAAAGGTACCACTAAGATATATATATAATAGGTACAGATTGGGTTCAGGCATTATAGCATATTAAAGGCGTTGATTATATATAGTTCATATAAGGTTCAATATCACGCTTATTTATTGAAGTATTACAGTGCGCAACTAATTAGTTACAAGAATATTGACTATATTTTAGAATCTATAAACCCGACAAACACCAATCACCATCTTCTAGATATAAAATGCTTCATTAATGCAATGACCATGGTTATACTGAAACCATACACACAGACAACGTCTTCTTATCACCATACAATAATATACGGTGGCAGTGACAAAAGAGTAAATAAAAAGAGAGATATATCCCATATCTCTACGCCCAAAGCTTTCCAGAAGTAGTACCGTAACCCAACCCAAATCACCGAACACCAAACATCAAACGCCCCCCGAGATCATAATGCAAAATGGTTTAATCATACCTTAGACATGATAGTCTGTTGAGCTTCCAACTTTCTAGCGTTTCTGTCATGGTAATCCTTCTGAACTTCCCTATAATGCTCACAGTCATGAGATTCTAACAATCTATGCTTACCACAGAACTTCTTGAAACAGAACTGGCAATCACCAATGATAGAGTGTGGGGAAAGGCAACTCTTATAGTTACAAAGCTTCTTTGACTTCTTCTTTGGTTTGAGAATCTTGGAAGATGTGGAGTTGAAACTGGTTGTGGTTGTTGTTGTATTTGCAGCTGTACCATTGGAAGGCAAAGGAGTTTCGGTGGCGGTGGCGGTGATGGAAGTAGATAAGATATTAGAGTGGACTAATTGAGTCTTATCTTCAGTGCTTCTTGTGTAATTTTGTGTTTCGGACATGTTCGTTGTTTGTTATTTTTTATTTCTTTATTATGTTATTCGTTGTTATTGATGTGTAAAAACTATGATCAGTGAACGTGGTTGGTAGAAGGCAAGGATTGGTAAATCTATCTAGTTTTATATCGTTTCATAGATTGTCAAAGGACTCATATATCTGATATGATCTCTGCACGCCCGCATACAAATCATGATACCGAGCTTCAGCCACCGCAGAGGCTCACTTGAGCTCTCATGCAAACTAAGCACCGCCCTATAATTTTTTGCCACCCACCTTGAAAACGTGACCAGGATTCGCGATTTTACGCCATCAATAGAAATTTCCGACAAATGCTTGCAAATTGCGAAACATATTTGCGCAAAAAAGAAAGAAATTCTAGTGAAATCTCATTTCGGAATAATTCCTGTCTCGGCTATTTTGCTTTCTTTTTTCACCAAGCGTGGAAGTCTCTGGAGTCCTCTGAAGTTCTGAACGATATGCTACGCAAAGAAAAAGAAAAGTGAAGGGCAAATTCATACTACTCTTCAGCTGATGATTGTTCACTATATTATTGATTGGGTGACTTGTGAGTTGAGGGAAATTATATTCGTCATTCTCTTCTTCTAATTCATCTTCTTGATCTTCCTCATGTTGCTTCTACGGTTATCCCATGCCGTTTTGTGCCTGTTGCGAAAATTCCTGCCAATTCCAGTCTGTGGCGCTCGTGCCGTCGTCAAATTCGGCTCGTCAAGCTGCGCGACCGCTATTACTAAAATCTGTCAGAATTGCAAGAAGAAAGAGCCGCCGCTTGCCATGGCAGCTGCTGTAGCTGTCTAAATCCGTAGGATTTTTTGTAGCGAACAACTGTTGTTTCCCGCTGAGAAGCAGGAAATCATAAAAGTTTGCAGAGGCAAAAAAAATTATTTCATCAAAACCACACGAATTCCTCATTAACAGCAAATAAACAAGCCCAACTCGATCAGCCAGTCTAATCTAAGCATACAGAAGCTACTCTTCAAACCAAGTCCAGCACTCTTCACCGATCGTTGCTCGCTGAATTCCTTTAACCGTTAGTTACTCCGATTTCCCTCAGGCGTACAGAGTCCAGACATCGCACTTCTAATTTCGCATACAAGAAGTAGAAGAGACATACATACACATCCGGATTTTGGTTCCAAACATACTTGTCATCTTTCCTATAACCTGCAGTTGTTCAACTAACTAGGCTATTTCACTGAAAGTAGAATAAGCCAGTGCCCTTCCACCACATACCAATTTGTACTATAATAATTTATCTCTAACAGAAACAAATTAGCTGTGCCGCTGCCGCCGCCATTGCTGCTCCTTGTTCCGCTGAATATTCCATTCCAATTATTATTTAACTCCCAGTTGATTAGGTAAAAGAATGATTGATCAACCTCACATTCCACAAACATCACAACAGCCAAACCCTAAGAGGGAGGCCTCGTTGAAGCAAGCTGCCAAGCTCAAGTCTATCAACAATGACGATTACATTGGTTCTTCAGACCTGGCACTTTCCAGTTTACAGTGTCCATCTCCACCGCCAATTCTAAACACAACCATCAACACTGGTAACAATGTCTCCAGTGTCTCAATTAATGAAATCATCAACAGCGATTTCCATAAGAAGCCTCATCTTGATCAAATCAGCACTACAATTGATGAACAAATTGAACAATCCGCTTCACAGCAGCAACAACAACATATCTCATATGCAAACTTGCAACATCCATCGCCTACAAGTACACATGCTAGCCTCTTCATGCCATCTAACGCTTCCGTTCAAAGTATACAATCAGCCAATGGTAACAAGCCTGTTAAGGACACCATCCCAGCAGGTGGTGCTCTGCTTAGAGGACGTGTCGCTGTTGCTAATACTGCCATTGTCGCTGTTCAAGCTGCCGCTACCGCTAGAGAAAAGCTCCAGCCACAGAATCCTTTGTCACTGAACACAGATTTAAGATCGGGAAATGTTAGCAGTACTTCTTTATCATCCAGTGATCCACAGAGTGCTTCTTCTTCATC